>JADPWL010001265.1:0-19211 GCA_019059595.1 Marasmia exigua | reverse complement strand
TGGTCTCGCCCAGCGCCTCCGCCAGCGTCGCCTTCTCATTCACTCCGATGTTGAACAGCACAGCGGTGACCGTGAATGTCATGTGCTGCAGATATTATTCATTTTATACTTAAACGCAAAAACTTGTGGCAGCCGGTGTCATGTATCAAACTTTGTGTTTTTGCCAGTTGTATGTTTATGCCTTGGATTTAACAAATCATTTATGCTGGAAGAATATGAATCATACATAAAGTTATTAGGCTGTAATTCAGGCATTCAGATAATATTGTAGTACGGAAGCAAGCGCCGTGTGGTCCCCGGCAGAGTAGAATAGGCCACCCTCACTCTTACCGAGGTGTCGTAAAAGGCGACTAAGGTAAAGCTGCTGGCATGATCATCAGCACCCAGAGAAGGAAAACTCTGCATTTATATCAAAACCCTCGCCAACCCGTCTGCCAAGCGTGGTGAGTATGGCAATTACCCCTCATGTGATTGAGGGAGGCCCGTGCCCCAGCAGTGGGGACGTAAATGGGCTGACGATGACGATGATGGAAGCAAACAGAAATGATATATTTACACAAAATCGTAAATTCAATCATAGATTCTCCACCTCTTTTACTATACTTAATTTTCAAGAGGGCAATTAGAGCCCTCATTGAATCCTTCTTCTCTATTAAGTTATGTTATATTTAAATTGTGTTGTTATTGTCTGTGTATGTATGTGTGTCGAAATAAATGTTATATTCATTCATTCATTTTTAGTAAATAATTGAGTATTACACTTAAGGCAGTGTTGTGTAACACGACCATCTAGTATTATTTTTAATTGTAAGTTTTTAAATGTACTACTCATGTCAGGGATACATGCTTTTAGGTAATAGTTCTGTATTCAGCTTCTTATACAAATGTCTTGAACTTTTATTAACTGTTATCTGATATGTATCCTTATATAAAATAAAATAATTTAAGTTGTAGGTAAATTAATTTATCACAACAGTAAAACTTTAATAGAAAAATAAAACTCACTTCTTTAGATGTGAACTTGTTGTATAGGGAGTCGGATATTGGTATCAGGACCACCAGCGATCCTCTGGTGCCAGTCACTTGAGGTATTGCGCTGTTACTGAAAAGACAATTCAAAATATTATAATTTAATAATTTCTCATCCACGAATAATGTAATCCTAACTATGGATTCCGGGGGTACAAACCAAGCTCATGGTGACCGCTGAAGCATTTTAAAGGTTTTGGTATCTAGTGGTTTTTAGTATACAAAAAGTGCCTAAGGGCGGAGAGTTCACCAAATTCTAGATAACGGATAGTTACGAAAACGGACAGTAATAGTTAAGTTAAACATTAATTAGCCGTACTGTTTACACTACAAAAATTGGTTACCCAGTTAACAAAAACGAACTTTAACTGACTGTTCTATGAATATTATTTGTTCCGTCTTCGATATCCGGAATCCATGTTGAGTGTAGCCTTGCGTTTTTCGTATTTCCGGTCAAGCGACTTCCCTCTCTAACGCTGGTGGCGCCCCCTATAGCGGCGCACCCACATCCGGTTTATGGCAACTTTAACTTTATGGGTTGCGCCATTTTATTTGTCATTATAGCGTCGTTTTTCGTATCGTCAAGACGTGTCGAATAACTAGTAAAATATTTTCAAAGTGTTCAAAGTGTTGAAAAACGATTTTCTAACAGTGCATAAGTAAAATTTCAGTTTTTTAAAATTATATTTGGAATATATTCAAAATTAAGTGCAAATTATAGTGCTTTGAAGTTTTAACCTCTCTTTCGCTATGGAGAATAACGATAACGTGGAGCAGGTGTCTACGGGCAGCAAGAGAAAAGGCAGTTCGCTATCGGAGACATCATCGTCTTCAGATTCGAGCAGTGAGGAGCAAGGTTTGTCTGGCGGCGCGGGTGCTGGGCAGAGACCAGCTAAACGAAGACGTCGCGTGAGTAATTTGAAATTTGAATTTCTGTCGCAACAAGTGGCCTTTTTAACAAATTTAATTACTCAATCACAAGTAAATAACGTTCCGGTTCGTAATGAGAGTGAGTCTTTACCGATCAGTGCCCCCGTGCCGGATAGTTCCCCGGCCGAGGGATTGTCCTTGCAACCACCGCCCAGCATGAACACGGAAAAGACTCAACTCAATATCTCAGATTACTCTACGGTTGTGAAAGATCCTCTTTATCCTAAATCAAATGAAAAACATTTGAAGAGGTTAGAAGAGTTACAACATTTTAAAATGGATGACTGGCAATCAATTAGATTTTCCGAGGCTCAAAAGAAATATTTATGTACACCGGGATTTATAGAACTTAAAGTAAACGAGGAGTTAGGTCGTTTTGAACCTTCTACAAATGAAGACTATCGTTTACACTTGTTGGAAAGGTCTTTTGCTGCAATGTCTAATGCGATGCTTGTTCAAAAAGATGAATTACGTAATGCCCTTCAAAACCTCATAAACTGGTCTGGTGATAAGCAGACGAAGCTTTCACCAACGTCTCTTTTAGAAAAAGTTGAACAAATTTTTAACAAGGACTCAGGGTTTATGAAGGTTAGTGATGATTTATTACAAATCACTTGCGGTAGACGGGCTGATTTCATTCGTTTGCGTAGAGATTTAATTCTCAAACAAATTCCGGATCAATATAATAGTGCTGGTGTTGAGAAGATACCTCCGAGCTCAGAACATTTATTCGATTCAGATCTTCTTTCCAAATACCTACACAAAATTGGGGGGGCTGAAAAACTGTCCTCAGAGCCAGCAAGGCAAAATTCGAGGCCAAAATCGAATTTTGATGCTGCTCGCACTACTACCAGCTCCAACGAGTACAGAGCTGTGCCTTCAACATCCAAGGAACCGAAAGACAAACCATTTCGTTCCTATGGCACTCAAAAGGGTAAGTCTAACCAGTTCAAACGCAACAAAGGCAAGTCCTCAGCAAGACCTGGACAGCAACCTAAGGGCAAAAAAGGGCGCTCTGGCTCTCCTCCCAAGAACAGAAATCGGCGGGCATGACTCGCAACACTTTCGCGGCGGCTGTCTTATGCAATATCAACATATATGGCGAAATCTCGGAGCTCCCCAGGAAATTTGCAAGCTTCTAAATGGGATTCGTATTCCTTTTATAATGAAGCCGCCGCTCATTTATCCAAGCACACAAGTAATTGCCAGTTTTGCAACAAAAACGTCAACTCAGATGTCAGGGGAGATAGACAGCATGATCAGGAATCAGGTTCTGGAAGAGGCAGAAATATCCCCGAGCTACCTATCCACATTTTTCCTGATACCCAAACAGACGGCAAAATACTTTCCAGGCCGGTACAACACAGAGGTGGACGCGCTCTCACGGAACAAGGTAAACCCAGAGTGGCATCTTCTAGCGGCAGCGACGAGACCGATATTTCAGATATGGGGGACACCAGTGGTGGATCTTTTCGCATCGAGGACCGCCCATGTAGTGCCGAATTATGTCTCAATAGACCGACAAGACGAAAGTGCTCTATTTCACAACGCGTTTCTCCGTCGTTGGGATTACAAGCTGGCCTGGGTATTTCCTCCACCCAATCTCATACCACAGGTATTGTTTCATCTGAACTCTGCTCACGGTCAGTACATATTAGTAACTCCACGCTGGGAAAAACCATTTTGGAAAGCAGATCTCCAACAGAGGTCCATTCGGACACCGATTCGTATTCGGGACCTAGCACGAGTGTTGATAGACACGAGAACAGGCCATCATCCGCCAGCAGTGCAGCGAATTTGCTTAGAGGCATGGCTGATTCGAGGTGGGCAGACTTAATCAAAGATTGGACTCCGGAAGAAAAATCGTTGTTGCTAACTAGTTGGAGAAAATCTACCCTTAATACATATGCTGCAGCATGGAATAAGTGGAAAAGGTGGTGTGTATCTAACTCATTAGACTTTAAAAGTCCGGAACCATCGGTAGTAGCTAAATATTTGGCGTATCTGCATAATACGGCAGGGTTAGCATATAGGACAATTTTAGTCCATAAATCAGCCATTTCGACGTTTACAAAAACTAGTGAACAGGATGTATCGTCAAATTTCCTAGTCCGGCAAATTTTAAGAGCAATATCAGTTGCAAAGATCAAGAAACCCAAACCACCAATATGGAATCCAAGAGATGTCTTAGAGTATCTATGTGCTAATAACCCAGATGAAAATAATTTCTATCAGGTATCGAGACGATCTGCAGTTTTGCTTCTGCTGGCATCTGGGAGAAGAGTGCACGACCTCACTCTCCTTAGGATCGGTCCTGAGCATCTCATAGATGAGGGAGAGTCGTTAATTTTGTGGCCAACTTTTGGTTCAAAGACAGACTCTGCTACATCTCGGCAATCTGGATGGAAAATTAAACAACACCCGAAAAGAAATTTAAACGCAGTATTTTGGATTCGTCAATTATTAAAAGTATCACAGGTTCGTCGTATGGAAGGTAACTATTCAGAATTATTTATCACACCTAGAGGCCCCTGTAAGCCGGCTACGAGGACCATCATTGGAGGATGGATTAAATCTACACTTCGGGAAGCAGGAATTGAGGCGTCTCCAGGTTCAGTACGTTCGGCAGTTTCCTCATTAAACTGGCTAGAAAATTATACTATGGACCAGATCCTCTCTACGGGGAATTGGAAAAGAGAGCATACTTTTAGAACCTACTACCACAAAGAAATTGCTAAAAATGGAATTCAAGATAATAATGTCTCATTGTCTCAGTATTTTGAAGCCGTATAAATTAATTATTATGTTGATTACATATGTTTTTCATTAAAAATAAATATGTTTATCAGTACATATTGTTATGGTTTTATCCACCAGGTGTTACCAGTTGCTGTTTGCTTCATAAAGGGGCAAGATAACAGTTGTCTTAGAATTTTAATGTATTTATTCATTTAAATAATATACATACCAGAATCACAAACATCATACACATTATAGCATCAATAAATCAAGTACCAGGAGAAATCAAACACATCACCCAACATGGATTCCGGATATCGAAGACGGAACAAATAATAGAGAGTTTTACCTAACAATAAAACTTACCTATTATTTTTCCTGAGATATCCGGAATCCAAATAATTCCTACCTGGTACTACGCGTATAATGACAAATAAAATGGCGCAACCCATAAAGTTAAAGTTGCCATAAACCGGATGTGGGTGCGCCGCTATAGGGGGCGCCACCAGCGTTAGAGAGGGAAGTCGCTTGACCGGAAATACGAAAAACGCAAGGCTACACTCAACATGGATTCCGGATATCTCAGGAAAAATAATAGGTAAGTTTTATTGTTAGGTAAAACTCTCTATTTTAACTCAAATAAAACCAGAAGTCAATTTTTTATAATTCCTAACACGATTTTTGATATCATTCATGTTCGGTAGAATGAAGTATAATGTTTTTAAATTGAAAAATACACACACGTATTTTAGACAGTTCAATAGACTGCACTTTTTTTGGCACAGGTTAAAAGCACAGTAAAAGAGCAATTACCGTTGATAATAAGAATCGTTAAATTGTGTCGTTTTTAACACAGCTATTGAGTGTCGAGTGAGTTGTCCCATAACAACTTTCTTGAACCACCTAATAAGAGCCTTAAATAAATAAATAAATAAATATTTCACAACATCACATACATTGATCTGACTCCGAGATAGGTAGCTCAAGCACCTGTGTTACGGATATCAGAATCAACAGTGGGATTACAAATATATACATATAATACTTTTCTTTTGTAGATACATACTTATAATACATAGCAAACACCCAGACCAATATAAACAAACATGTTCATGCACACAAATGTTTGTACTGTGCGGGGATCGAACCCGGAACCCTCGTATCAGAGGCAGCGTTCACTACCACTGTTTCAATCGGGTCGTCTTAAAATCCGCGATTGCGTGTAGTGGTATCAGCGGAATCCGTAGGTTGATAAAATGTAAAACACCGGCATTTCATTGAGTGGTCCACTACAATCTAGACATCTTTAAGGCAAGAGTGAACAGGCATCGTCTAGGCAAACGCGTTACATCCTAGACCTCATCGTCACTCTCCATCAGGTGAGATTGTGGTCAAGCGTTAGCCTACAGTTCATAATAAAAAATATAAAAAAGTTTTGAGTGACAGTCATTTCAGTAAATTCCTTTGACGAGACTAGAGTCATATTAAAAAAATCTCACCTATGTCCAACCTTAGTGAGCGTGAACACGACCGTCTGCAGGTCTTCAACAGCCACGACCATGTCACCCCACATGGCCTTCTCCGTGGAGTACAGGCTGAGCAGGCCCTCGAACGCGCACAGCGGGCCCAGACCGCTGCTTAGCAGCTTCACCACCGAGTCGCCGGGCACGGAGCAGAGCCAGCAGAGCAGGCCTGTGGTCACTGTTGTCAACTGAGGGGACAAACATGGTGTTTTATTAATGTTACTAGCCGCCGAATATTTAAGGCCGAGTTCACAAACTTTAAAACAACGGTGATCACATTTTAACCGTGCTTACTATTGGTGCTTGCATTGTTAAAGCGTGTTTACCGTTGTTTGAAAAGTTGGTGAACTCGGCCTTGTTCTCTTTCATCTAAGGTTGTAATTCCCAGTTGCAACCAAAGCTGTCGCTCTGGAGCCCAAAAAATTACCCACAACAGCCTTTTTATACGCTCGCAGTGTAGTGTTAAATAAATCTAAGTCACAAAAATAGCTGTTATACTGAGGGTTTTCGCGTGTTAAAAATCCGCTAGATGGAGTACTATAGGAGTGAGGTCCATATACAATGTGATTGGTTATTTTTAAACGTGATCTGTCAAAATGTCAATTTGACTAACTAAACAACCAATGCGGTTGATGTAGGACCTCAGTCCAACAGTACGCCATCTAGCGGATTTTTCACACACGAAAAGCCTCATTACGACAGGAGCGCAACAGAAAGGTGTTACGGGCATAATTGGTTGAGATCAACGTTTCACTATAGTCCATTTGGTATCTGAAGGTGAATAGGACAGTTCTATTTTAACATTAAAAATGAGACGTTCCTTACCGATATTTTTAAGAATCGAGAATATTTTCATTAGAAATCTAATCGACTTGTTAATTGTTAGATTTTTAATTCTAATCACCATTTTATCTATGAATTTGAACTTTCTGGATGTAACTACTGTATAAAAATTGATTCATATTGATTATTCAATAATTGAGAAGATGCTAACCACCTACTATTGTACACCTCGTCCTGCAGTTTATTAGTATTGGATTAAGTAACTACTACTCTTTGTGACCTATGAGGGGAACCTAAGTAGTCATGCTCACTCAAATGTCTCTGAGGTGGTGGTGCTATGTGGCGGGTCATTACATTCCCTCTAATATGGTTGAGTGAAATGATGGCTGACATATGCGTCATACTTGTGAACAGGTGCCACCTTTGGGGACTGGTCTGCTTCGGTTTACCTCTTAATATTTATTTTATTATTATTTCCTTTATTTTATTTTGTGTAACAATTGAATTGTATGGCTTGGTATGATGATGACACAACATTGTATGAAAGTTTGGCGATTAAAAAGTTTAACTGGCGAATTTCTTGCCGGATCTTCTCGACTAGAAACAACTTTCCGAGCCGGTGGTAGAATCGCATTATGTTTATTTATTTATTTATTTAGTATATTTTATGTATCAACATATATATGTATTATTTGACTATTGACTATTGATAGCATTAACAGACTGGGGGTTGTATGGAAGTGCCGACTCTTATAACGTGGTGATTATTATTATCTGTGCCATGGCCTACGAATTCTCATGTCGTACCCACTCTTGTATACGTTAGAACGTTAGAAGCTCTACACTGGAAGTTGTGGACGAGTACATCTCTCTCGGACAAAAAGTTCAGCTCGGTAAATCCGACTTCCAGAAAGAGCACGAGAATCCAAGTCGGCTGGGCAGCGTTCGGGCAGCTGCGCAGCATATTTTCGGCCCATTTACCGCAGTGTCTCAAGACAAAAGTCTTTAATGCGTGTGTGTTGCCAGTGGCCGCTTCCAATGTGCCGATTAAGAAGGCTCAAAGTCACCCAGAGAGCAATGGAGAGGGCTAATTATCAGAAATGATAAGATCCGCAGGAGAACTAAGGTCACAGACATAGCCCAAAGGATTGCATGCCTCAAGTGGCAATGGGCAGGGCACATAGCGAGGAGAACAGACGGCCGTTGGGGCGGAAAGGACCTCGAGTGGAGGCCACGTACAGGAAGTCGCAGCCGTGGCAGGCCCCGCACAAGGTGGACCGACGATCTGGTGAAGGTTGCGGGAATCCATTGCATGCGGGCGGCACGGGACCGGTTTGTGTGGAGAACATTGGAGGAGGCCATAGGCCTCCAGCAGTGGACGTCTATTGTTTTAAATGATGATTTGTTTTATTAATTAATTAATTTATTTATTTATTTATTTTAAAAACCAACAGCGTTTACAATAAATATAGGTCCCGTGCAAATTACATAACATAAGGCCAATAACAGGTTTTTCTTGGTTGACTGTAAGTACTGTGTTGTTTCTGAATACATTTTAAAAATATTTAATTGTTTAATCACTATATATCAAAACAAGCTTATTCTCAGGCAATTCACTGACTCGTAAACGTATATATATATGTCACCGGAAAATAACCAGATCCGTAAGTTTATCAATTTATTAGGAAGTTTATAAACTTTCGTAGGATTCTAAGCAGGAGATAAATTGTATTATTTTATTTCCACATTTTCGTACATTGATAAACTAACTGAACTCACTCGTAAAATAATAAGTAAGCAATATCCAAACGCTACGCGCGATCATGTTGGCATTGCTACTATGAACATTGACCAATCAGAGAGCAGTGTGTTATTTTACGTATTTCAAAGATTCGTATATTTAAAAGAGTTTCAGTGATTGGTCAAACCATATAAAATTCTACGAATAGATATCTGTTAGTTTATAAATTTACCATGTGACGGTAATTGATAAATTTACAAAAGTGTGGACCTAAAATAATACTATTTATCTCCGGTTTAGAATCCTGCGAAAGTTTATAAACTTCCTAGTAAATTGATAAACTTACGGAACTTGTTATTTTCCAGTGACATACATAGAATAGAATAGAATAGAATCGTTTATTCCTTTAAAATATGGTGTTACAGAAGTGGTCTTAGGGTACATACAATGTTCAGCATATTTTGCCATAATAGGCGTAGGAATGTCATTATTACAGTTAATATTATTTGTATTACATTATTCCAATCGGGTTTGATATTTATATTAATAGATTACACAGTGCAAATGTCAAAATAAGTAATCATATAAAGTAAATGTCAAATAAAAATGATGTCAAAATAAAATTTATATAATATTATTAGCTTGTCAAATTGTCGTTTAAAAATTGCGTAATTGAATAATAACATTTTTCAATAAGTAACTGCTTTAATTTCTTTTTAAATAAATGCATGTTTAAATTTTTAATGTCATTAGGTATTTTATTATAAATTATAGGACCCATGCCAAATACACTTTTACACAAGAGGGCCGTATGAAAACCTCCAGTTCTAAGTAGAGGACGATATTGTGATCGTACTGGTCTAGTTGTTGTATTAATTAGTTTATTAAATAGATGAATATTGCTTTTGACAAATATACACATTTCGAAAATGTACATTGACGGTAATGTAAGCAATTTAAGTGACCTAAATACTGGTATACAGCTTTCAATGTTCTTTAATCCACACATGGCCCTAATACATCGTTTCTGTGATTTAAAAATGTTTTCTCTTTCACTACAGTTACCCCAGAAAATCACTCCAAATCTTAGTGTTGATGCAACAATCCCATGATAGGCTGTGATGACTGAATCCAATTTTAGTTTTTTTGTTAATTGAAAGAGAGCATAGGCCGATTTATTAAGCCTCTTTCTTAATGCTTCCGCGTGAGCCTTCCAAGTTAGCTGACTGTCAATTGTGACGCCTAGAAATTTTGTACACGCTATTTCTTCGATGTTTTGTGATCCGTAGTTAATTGAAATATTTTGTGGTTTAAGTTTTTGATAGAAGTGCATACATTTTGTTTTCGCCAGATTTATTTTTAGGTTATTAACGTCAAGCCAGTTTACTAAAGAGTCTAATGCATCGTTAATTATTGTTCCGTAAGAGTTAACATCGGTACATTTGGTAATAGCGGTACTATCGTCTGCATACAGTACCATGTTATGGTTACTGAGCGCTTTAGGTAGGTCATTTATATAAAGAAGGAATAAGAGTGGCCCTAGTACACTACCTTGTGGCACACCATATTTAATATACTTTTGCTCCGATTTGTATGTCTCTTCAAATCCCGACTTCAAACATATTCTATTTATTTCTACATATTGCGTTCTATTGCTCAGATAAGATTCTATTAATTTATTTGTGTTACCTCTTACACCATACATATCTAACTTCTTTAATAATAATTTGTGATTAACGTAGTCAAAGGCTTTTGTCATATCTGTAAATATGGCACAAACTGGATTTTTTATGTCAACGTTGGTCATGATAGTTTTTAATAGATTGTAAATTGCCATGTCAATATTTCTACCTTTCCTAAATCCCATTTGTTCGTCACATAAGATGTTAAATTTAGTCAAATAAGAATATAATGCATTATAAATTACTTTTTCTAGTATCTTTGAAAATACTGAGGTAAGTGCAATTGGTCTATAGCTTCCAACATCTTCTCTGTCACCTTTCTTATATAAAGGTTTAATAATAACGGGTTTGAGCTTCTTGGGGAAAATACCTTGAATTATTGATAGGTTTATAATATAAGACAGGTGTGTGGAAATTGTGTCTGCTACATATTTTACAACAATTACTGAGATTTCGTCATATCCCACACTCTTCTTATTTTTTAGGCCTTTCATTATTTTTAATATTTCTGGTGGTACTACGGGAAACATGAACATTGATTGAGGGTGTTCGGTCTGTGTAAATGTTTCCCTAGCTTCTAAGTTACTTGTTGACGGCTGTACTTGCTCAATAAGATGTTCATTGAAAGCATTAGCGATTTCTTTGGGATCAATAATTATTTCGCTATTTCTTTTAATTTTTATTATAGGTTCTCTTATCTGGGTTGGGCCGTTTATCAACTGCCATGTTGCTTTAGACTTATTATCTGAAGAGTTTATTAAATGATTATTCTGTGCTTTTTGAGTAAGCTTTACAACTTTTCTAAACCTTTATACATATAACGATAGTCGTTGATGTACCTAATTTTAAATAATAATAATAATCCCTTGACTCACCCACACAATCCTATGATAATATTGTTTTTGTATTAATATATTTTTTAATAATAATAAATATTTCACATCATCATATATATTGATATGACTCCGAGATAGGCAGCTCAAGCACCTGAGTTACGGATATCAGAATCAACAGCGGAAATAGAAATATATACATATAATACTATGCCTTTGTAAATACATATGATGATGATCAATTTTAATAAATTAGGCTTAGCAGCATTCATTATTGTATACAAATTGATTAGTATTGATTAATCAAACAATTGACAAGATGCTAACCACCTACTATTGTACACCTGCAGGAGGAGGTTTATTAGTATTGGATTAAGTACTCTGTGACCTATGAGGGGAACCTAAGTAGTCATGCTCACTCAAATGTCTCTGAGGTGGTGGCGTTATGTGGCGGGTCATTACATTCCCTCTAATATGGTTGAGTGAAATGATGGCTGACACATACGTCATACTTGTGAACAGGTGCCACTTTTGGGGACTGGTCCGCTTCGGTTTACCTCATATTTAGCTTTTAATTTGCTTCATTCTATTTTGTGTTGCGTTAGACTGTATGACTTGGTATGAGGATAATAAACCATTGTAAAAAAGTTGGCGATTAAAAAGAGTAACTGGCGAGTTTCTTGTCGGATCTTCTCGACCAGAAACAACTTTCCGAGCCGGTGGTAGAATCGCATTATGTTTATTTACTTTTTTTAGTTTATTTTATGTATCAACATGTAAATTATTACATAAGTACTTATAAATAGTTTTAAATCAATAGTTGATATTTTATAGCAATCTTTTGCGATTTATTCTTAAGTAAATAACACACTTAAAAATTTCATCTCGTGTTCAGGCTGGACTCGAACCCACACCTTCCACAATCCGGGTGAATGTACTACCAATTATACCACTGAACGCGTTACTAAGTCGACGAAATTTGTAAGTGCTTGATTCGACATGAGCTGTCGATAGTCTCATCAATATTGTAGGTATATTTACAATATCCAGTGGAAATATTATTACAAATATTTGACCACCAGTTAATATTGATATATCCATATTGATGAGACTATCGACAGCTCATGTCGAATCAAGCACTTACAAATTTCGTCGACTTAGTAACGCGTTCAGTGGTATAATTGGTAGTACATTTACCCGGATTGTGGAAGGTGTGGGTTCGAGTCCCGCCTGAACACGAGATGAAATTTTTAAGTTTTAAATCATTCAAATGTATGACGATTTGTAAGTGCTGTGTACAAGCCTATGCAAATAAAGAATGGACAACATTTCAAATTTTTAACATGTCCATATTGTTTTTTTATATGAAAGTAGACATAAAATTAACAGACCCATATTTTTTCTTTTTTCAAAATTTGTCCATTTTCATGCATAAAATAATTATTGAAATTCTTTTTATTCTAAATAGACGTAAGCGCCAAATGACGTCATCGGACGGCTGAATACAGCGATATTCCTTTGCTTATCATTGTTTTAATAAAAAAAAGAACTACTGTCAAAGGTAAATAATACTAGTAGTAGTAAATAGATTGGGAACTTTAACTCGAGTCGAGTTAAAGATCCCAATCTATTAAAAGATCGTAAAGATTGGAGTCTCTGATCCCTAACCGTTCGCATAGCTTGGAACCGCGGTTAGTCTCCGATTCCCTAACCGTTCGCACAACTTGAAGCTGCAGTTAGAGCCTCCTAAAAGTAATTCGATTCACAATAGATCTTATCACAGGTTCGGCAGCGCGGTTCGGCAGCGCGGTTCGGCAGCGCCGCAACTCGTCGCCTCGGATACAATGTTAGCATATTCTTACGTTGCGTGGTAAACATTCATCCAGCGAAAATTTAACAAAAAATAAAACGTTATGCAAACTCACCTGTGTATCGCGGCAAATGTTCCAAATACACTCACAAAAATAATTACCATTTATTACTCCACTCAAGATACTAACACACGCAAAATAACATCGTTTTAAGGGAACTAGATGGTCTTGGCAAGAATTTTAGATTACATACATACATTGTGATATTATTTACCAAACAGTTTTGGTCTCTTTTTTACACAATTTGTACATAAAATATGATGATATTATGGTCTGACATGGTGCAAATTTAATGCTCCCGTTTACAGCCACACCAGATCGGGTGCTTTAATTCGGGCTGTATCCCTACACGAGGGCACTCACTTAAGCATCAAACTGTGGCACTACATCAATATAGTAGATACGAATAAATATGATGATATTATGGTCTGACATGGTGCAAATTTAATGCTCTCGTTTACAGCCACACCAGATCGGGTGCTATAATTTGGGCTGTATCCCTACACGAGGGCACTCACTTAAGCATCAAACTGTGGCACTACATCAATAAAGTAGATACGAATAAATATGATGATATTATGGTCTGACATGGTGCAAATTTAATGCTCTCGTTTACAGCCACACCAGATCGGGTGCTTTAATTCAGGCTGTATCCCTACACGAGGGCACTCACTTAAGCATCAAACTGTGGCACTACATCAATATAGTAGATACGAATAAATATGATGATATTATGGTCTGACATGGTGCAAATTGAATGCTCTCGTTTACAGCCACACCAGATCGGGTGCTATAATTCAGGCTGTATCCCTACACGAGGGCACTCACTTAAGCATCAAACTGTGGCACTACATCAATATAGTGGATACGAATAAATATGATGATATTATGGTCTGACATGGTGCAAATTTAATGCTCTCGTTTACAGCCACACCAGATCGGGTGCTTTAATTCAGGCTGTATCCCTACACGAGGGCACTCACTTAAGCATCAAACTGTGGCACTACATCAATATAGTAGATACGAATAAATATGATGATATTATGGTCTGACATGGTGCAAATTTAATGCTCTCGTTTACAGCCACACCAGATCGGGTGCTATAATTCGGGCTGTATCCCTACACGAGGGCACTCACTTAAGCATCAAACTGTGGCACTACATCAATATAGTAGATACGAATAAATATGATGATATTATGGTCTGACATGGTGCAAATTTAATGCTCTCGTTTACAGCCACACCAGATCGGGTGCTTTAATTCGGGCTGTATCCCTACACGAGGGCATTCACTTAAGCATCAAACTGTGGCACTACATCAATATAGTGGATACGAATAAATATGATGATATTATGGTCTGACATGGTGCAAATTTAATGCTCTCGTTTACAGCCACACCAGATCGGGTGCTTTAATTCAGGCTGTATCCCTACACGAGGGCACTCACTTAAGCATCAAACTGTGGCACTACATCAATATTGTAGACAGGAATAAATATGATGATATTATGGTCTGACATGGTGCAAATTTAATGCTCTCGTTTACAGCCACACCAGATCGGGTGCTATAATTCGGGCTGTATCCCTACACGAGGGCACTCACTTAAGCATCAAACTGTGGCACTACATCAATATAGTAGATACGAATAAATATGATGATATTATGGTTTGACATGGTGCAAATTTAATGCTCTCGTTTACAGCCACACCAGATCGGGTGCTTTAATTCGGGCTGTATCCCTACACGAGGGCACTCACTTAAGCATCAAACTGTGGCACTACATCATGAACCATGTTTTCTAAAATAAACATAATACAATAGAATAGTGCATGTGTACAATAGAATAGAAACTGATTGATAAATAAAGTAAAAACTGTTAGAATTACCTTCTTTTTTATAAGTTTTAGATATACACTTAAAACGAACCATCATTTTTGAGTAGTTATCTAAGACCTTGAATGTAGAATTAATTTAATGAATGCACGACCACTGCACTGCTAGAATTATTCTCACAAATGAATAAAAGCCGATAGTCAGCATAATGTTCCCGGCGCGTGTAAGTCGAAAGATAAGGTGACTGCATACTGTACGGAATTGAGTTCGTGTTATAAAATACAAGTTGAGCGCAAGTACAAGGTTATATTTTTAGTATTTACAAACGAATAATTAATACGATATGTGTTTCTTACACGTAAACTATTATTGTTTTATAAAATAGTTTAGTTCTTTTATGTATGAAAGACAAATCAACCTCAAATTACAAATTATTTTCCTCTTTTTGAGTGTTATAATAGAGAAGTGGGGGATAATAAAAATATTTTGAATCAATAGAAGTAGGTAATGACTTTCAAATTATACATCAACTCATAGTAACCTTGCCACTTGTTATAAGTGCATTAAAAATGTTGCATTACCTGCTAAAATATCAACTACAAATTTGTATAAAATAGTAACAAGAAAGCTCGTAAACATTTTGACATATTAACCAGCTTGTTTGTGATATAAAAATATGCATATAAAATATTGGTATACAAATAAGAAATAGTTTTATTAAACTATTTCTTATTATCGATTGATATTTTTAAGTTAACATTTTTTTTTTTTTCTGTTTAGCAAGTAGGTCACATAATCAGGTAGGTAGTTAATGTAACTTAGTAACAAGCACAATGGCTACATTGAGAACAATTTTTTGTTCAGTATGTCAAGCATCTATAATTAAAAAAGAATTTCCGGGACACTTGCGAAGCCTTGCCCACAAAAATAATACATTAATTAATTATGATGATGGAATTGAGACTGTTAATTCAGCTTTTAGAGGTCGTATAGTATCATATCGAATAACCCCCGACTGTGAATTCACTTCCAGCGGTGAGAAGTTGGCGATTACTTCACCTACTCACTTCATGCATTGTATTTCGTCTAAGTTACGGAAAGTGCTTGATTTGGCTATCGCGTCTCATATTAATATAAAGGTGAACTTTGAATTATTTGTTAAAGTTATTTTACCTAAAGACGATACGATGGAAATAAAATCATTTGCTACGGAAAATATTCCCATATTTTCGAACTATTCTTTTGACAACTTATTAGATAATATTTCAGGATTATTATGTAAAAAGATAGATGAATTTCAAGAAAAGGGGAGCGGGTGGTCTCTTTTGGATATACTTTATCTCGAATCTAATATAAACAAATATTCACCGCTCAGAGGTTCTAGCTATTTAGAATTGCCAAAAAAAATTAAATCAAAAAAGGCTTGCTTGAATATCAGAAACGAAGATGAATATTGTTTTGCTTGGACAGTTTTGAGTGCTTTATACCCAAAGGTGAAAAACGCCAGTCGAGTACAATCATATCCACACTTTAGCGATGTTTTGAATCTTGATAACATGCATTTTCCAGTTTCATTTAAAGACATTAAAATATTTGAGAAAAATAATCATGACATTAGCGTAAATGTTTATGGCTTAGACTACAAACAAAACATTGTTGGGCCATTGTATAAGACATTATTAAAAAAGAAAAATCACATCAATATGCTTCTGTTAGAAAATGGTATGAAATCACATTATTGTCTAATAAAAGATTTAACGAGATTAGTTCGAAGTCAGATTACAAAGCACCATGGAAAGTTGCACTTTTGTGATGAATGTTTATTGTTTTTTAAATCAAAACAAGATCAAGATAAACATATTTGTGGGGGTGTTGTTACGTTATTACCAGAAATTGGCAGTAAAATGCAATTTAAAAATTATCAATGTATGCAAATGTTCCGTTCGTTATTTACGCGGATTTTGAGTCAATTTTGCAACCATGTAATGAGAGCAAAGGCGCGCACACATTAAAAACACAAAAACATCTACCGGCGGCGTTTGCTTATTACATTGTTTGTAATTATGATAATTCACTTAACCGATTAGTGACCTATCGAGGGACTGATTCTGCGTCACAGTTCGTAAATCAATTGGAAAAAGATGTAAAGCGTATTTATAGTGTTATTAAATCAGCATCTGAAAATCCGGTTCCAATAATTTATAGCGATAAAGAACGATCTAGTTTGAAAAGGCAGAGTACTGTTATTTATGCGCTAATTTGCTGATAGGAGATAAAGTGCGGGACACTGTCACTTCACAGGAAAATATCGTGGTGCCTGTCACTCTTACTGCAATATTCAGTTTAAAATACCTTCGTTTATACCAGTATTCTTCCATAATTTATCGGGTTACGACTGCCATTTATTCATCCGTGAACTAAGTAGTTTTCCGGGTGAAATTAAAGTTATTCCCAAAAACAAAGAGAATTACATATCCTTCACCAAGTTTATTCAATTTTCAACTAATAATTTTATTGCAGTGCGGTTTGTTGATTCCTTCAAATTTTTAGGGACAAGTATCGAACAATTAGCTAAAAATCTACAACAAACTGACTTTACACATTTACGTGCTTATTGTAACAATGAAAATGAATTATTGTTGTTAAGTAGAAAGGGAGTGTACCCATACGATTACATATCAAACTGGAAGGTATATGAAGAGGAGAACTTACCGTCCATAGACAAGTTTTATAATAATCTCTCTAATGAAGCTATTAGTCAGTCTGATTACGAACATGCAAAAAAGGTGTGGAAATGTTTTGATATAAAGAACTTAGGACAGTATACTGATCTATATGTAAAGAGCGATGTATTGATATTAAGTGATATATTTGAAAAGTTTCGTAAAACATGTAAAGTTAACTACAACTTAGATCCTGCTTTTTATCTCACTGCGCCAAGTCTCAGCTTCGATGCTATGTTACTAAAGACAAAAGTAAAATTGGACTTGCTTTCAGATTTAGAAATGATTAGAATGATACAAAAGGGAATTCGTGGGGGTATTTGTCTGTGTTCTAAAAGATATGCTAAATCAAATAACCAATATCAGCCTGACTACGGCCCTCGCTACCAAACAATTTTTTAATTTATATGGATTGTAATAATCTGTATGGTTTTGCAATGTGTAGTTTTCTGCCATACGCAGATTTTAAATTTCTGAGTAGTAGGGAATGTGAACAACTTGATATCACTAACATTCCCAATGACAGTGATTATGGTTATATTTTTGAAGTTGACTTATATTACCCAGAGAATTTGCATGACCTACATAACGATCTTCCATTTTGCGCACAAAATTATACACCTCCAGGTGCAAAAAATATAAAATTAATTCCTAATCTATTTCATAAATATAACTATGTCATCCATTATGCTCATTTAAAAAACCTGTCTACGACATGGATTACACCTCAAAAAAATCCATAAAGGAATATCATTCAAACAAAGCCCTTATTTAAAAGAATACATCGATTTAAATACACATTTGCGTCAAAGCACCGACTCCGCGTTTGAACAAGATTTTTTAAATTATTGAACAATAGCATATTCGGAAAAACTCTCGAAGATACTGAGCGTAGAGTAGACGTAAAGTTAGTCACAAAGTGGAGAGATGAGCGAAATAAAACCAATAAATTTCATTCGGCAGAACAGCTCATATCTCGTCCTAACTTTCATAGTGCATCAATATTTGATGAAAATTTGGTGGCTGTTCAACTAAAACGAGAAAAAGTAGTTTTAAACAAACCTATATACATAGGATTTACAGTCTTAGAACTTTCCAAAAATCATATGTACGATTTTCATTATTCGGTCATGAAAAGGCACTACCAACACAATCTGTCTTTGTGCTATACTGATACCGATAGTCTTTTGTATTCAATACAGACGAATAATTTTTACTCAGACTTAAAACAACACTTTTTATCTTACTTTGATACAAGCAACTACAAAAAAGATAATCGTTTTGATATCATTCCTAAAAACAAAAAAGTTCCCGGTTTGTTTAAAGACGAGTTAGGAGGCAACATTTTGTTAGAATTTGTCGGATTACGCTCTAAACTTTACAGCATTAAAACGAGCAATAGTGAGATAAAAAAAGCAAAAGGAGTTAAAAAAAATGTTACCAAAAAACTACGGTTTTCTGATTATGTTAATGTATCGTCAACGGGGTGATGAGATAAGAGGTAGAAACTTCTTTTTAGATCA
>JADPWL010001261.1:0-21767 GCA_019059595.1 Marasmia exigua | reverse complement strand
AAGCTGGGACTTGTGGTTACATCCACAGCCCCAGTAGCACGGGCGGCGGTACGCCTGTCCGACGCTAGTGGGGGACGCAACCGCTTCTCCGGCAGCAAGCGGTCCTGGAGACCCTCAATGCGCGCATTGACGAAGAACATTATTTCTTCGCGCGTCATCGAGGGCGCAGAGTTCGCCTGCTGTCTGATTAGCGCCATCTCTGAGCGTACTGCAGCCAACTCGTTCTGCAGTCGCTTCACCTCTTCGGACTCCGTGCGGGACCTTAGCTCGCGAGCATGCTCCAAGATGCTGTCCGCAGCATTTCTCAGATCCCGCACAAACTGGCTCTTGAGCCGCGAGGACTTTTGCGCAATGGAGTGTATTATCCCCACTGCGCTCTCTATCGCTCCTGTGATTTGTTCCGCACTCAGGGCCTGGGACTCCTCGGCAGAAGTCGGAACACAGCGTGTGACCTGGACGGTTGCCTCCATCTTCGTCTCTCCACCTCTCTAGCAAGCTGCTCTTCAGCCAACAGCTCGAGCTCTCGCTCTTTGGCGGCGTTGAACTCCGCCTTTGCCCTGGCCATGCCAACGTATTGGCCTGTTGTTGGCGGGCGACCACGTCCTCTTTTCCCAGCGAGGCCCTTCCTTGCAACTTCCACCGCCTCTTCTTCCTCGTCATCCCCGTCCTCGTTTCGGCGTTTCCGCCACAAACGGCCGCTGCAGGGCAGAGGGGAGACATCCCGCATGGAGACCGCGCTGCTACTGCTATCAGACGACTCTGACAGCCGCAATGGTCTCCTAAACTCGGGGGTTGGGGTCTTCTCTAAACGGGTCAGAGCAACCCTCACTTCCTTAACCCCTGGAACAGGGGTTCGGGACCCACCTGGGCCATCTTCCGCATCAGAAGCGGACCGACTCCTACTTCTACACTCCACGGCGCTTTCGCGCCCCTCCTTAGCACTCTTCTCCTCCAAGACGTCAGTTTTTTTATTAAAGTTTTTAATTGAATGATCCATATTCTGATCCCACGAGTGTGGGGGAAATAAAAAGTCCGCCCGGGCAGCGCCCCCTGTAACCGGGTAACCCTAATACAATGCCGGGACGGGCGGTCCGACAAGGCTGGTCGCTAGCAGGTAGACATCCCCTGTCTACCACCTCAATAGGCGCTAGACGCCACGTTACCACAGCGTCTAGCCTTTGGGGTTTTTTAGTGAGGTTAGCTCCTCTTGGTCCCGGCCAATGAAGGCAAGGACCCCTACACCTCAGCGAGCTGCGAGACATGACCACAACACCCGCCGAGACACAGGTTGCCCGATGGTGGCTGAAGCCTGTCCGCTCAGCCGCAACCGCGACCAAGTAGACCCACCGCGCCGCAGGGCTTAACGCCCCGCCGTACCACGCCACAAGGGCCGCTGGACCCCGAAGGGTCCCGAGACCGAAATCGCCTCAAAAGCACGCCTGCAGCATGCATCACTCCGCCATGGACGCCGCATGAAGCGGTCCATCTCTACACGCAAGGGGCATCACATGCCCAGCGTGTTCGTCATCCATCCGCATCACACCTTCTTATGAAAGAAGAAGAGGGAGAACGACGCCGGTGTCGGAACTTCGGCCGCCGGATAGGAAAAAGAAGGAACGTCACTATCCGCCGTTGCCCAGGGTAAACCACGAGGAGGTATTCCGACCTGAAACCCCAGGTTAGGTTAGGTTAGGTTAGGTTAGGTTAGGTTAGGTTAGGTTAGGTTAGGTTAGGTTAGGTTAGGTTAGGTTAGGTTAGGTTAGGTTGGGGACTACGGTGCGGCGGCCTCCTCGTGTGGCCCCTTCGGTAGTATTTTTGCTCTGTTTGGAGCTGCTACCGAAGGGGTCCTGGCGTCCCTGGGCAACGGCGGGTAGTAATTTGGCGCGCTCGCCATATTGCTACCCGACGGCCGACGGCTGCACACATGGAGGGGGGGTTATGGTCTGTAACCCCCCCTACGGACCTAGGCCGGGCTCGGTCTAGGTCTCTGAGTGGACCGCTCCTTTCCGGAGCGAGGCGTTTGGTGGGGGGGTGTTCTGTCACCCCCGGAGTTTTGGTTGGCTATGCGCGGGCCTGGGCCTCCCACCGGCAGTTATCCGGATGGGCTGAGCCGTTAAGGGCCCTGCTCCTCCCGCTTGCCTTAACCGGCCGGCGGGGGTCGAGAAGTGTGTAGTCTTCGGACAGTAAATCCCGGGGACTCCCACGTCCCATCGGCCGAGGTCGGACGGCAGGGTTCACGCCTAGTGCGCTAGGGGGTGAACCCTGTCCCCTTGTTATCCTCCTCGACATGCCGTCTCTGGCCGGTGGAGGCCCTACGGCACTCTCCACGAAAGTGGTTGTGCCCAATTTGTCCTGCGCATTTAAGGTGGCTCAGGACCAGTGGCAGCTGGGGGGATGTCGGACGACTGAGGGCTTCAGTGCCAGTCCAGCCCTCCCAGTCTGGCCACGCTTCGTCAGGTGCGCACCCCTTCCTGGAGTGGAGAGCCCGCGGGCTCGGTGGCCGAAAGGCCGTGTTTCGGAGGTTCTGCGTCGGGTTTCTCAGCCAGAGTGGCTCGGCGGCAGTCCGGCGTTGCCAATCTTCCTGGCTCCGCATCCAGCGGAGTTAGGACTTGCGGCGGCTTCGTGTTGAAGCCTGCAGGTTTTGTTTCCCCAACCCACTCTGCACTGCAGCCAGCAGTGTATGGGTGGGGAGGGGTACCTGCAGTTCTCCTCCCGGCGGTATTCTGCACTGCAGCCAGCAGTGTGGATGCCATTCGGGGGGTGGAGTTGGTGGGCCGTGGGAGAGGCCCTGGGTCCTAAGGACCGATGTTTGGAAGAGAGGCCGTGTTGGCGAGCCTCTTCGCCCAGGACGGTTCGCGGTGGCAGCCTGGTGGTAATCCCGCGTTCCGTCCCGACTTAGCGGGCGTTGAATGGGAAAAAGCCCCGGTGGTTTTAGTGGGTATGCCCTTGGACGGCCTCTGATTAGCAGAGGCCCTAATCCAGGGGAGAGCCCCACACTACCCGGTCGACTCCCAGCGGCCGGGTGTGCATAAGGCGGCGCCGACCAACCGGCGCCGACGTCGGCTCCTGTCAGTGAGCCGGCGGCATTTCCACCGGGTCAACAAAAAAAAAAAAAAAAAAAAAAAAAAAAAAAAAGGTTAGGTTAGGTTAGGTTTCCGTGGCTGTTGGTCGGCTCATTGCACCTCGAGTCGGCCGATTCCGCTCAGCTATCGGACGCGTCCCCCGGCGGCGGATAGGGGAACGCCTCCCAGATATGGGAGGTACCGGCTTCGGCCGGCGCGGACCAAAAGCGGCACACCGTAACCTCCTCATTGAGAGGAGGCCGGGGGTCCACTCACTGAGAGTGGACTGCGAGGAAGAAAACCTCTATAAAAAATCACCTTGTATACCGTAACCTCCTCATTGAGAGGAGGCCGGGGGTCCGCTCACTGAGAGTGGACTGCGAGGAAGAAAACCTCTATAAAAAATCACCCCAAACCGGCGGGTCGGCGTGCCTGTCCGGGGAGGGTTAACTCGCTAGCGCTGGGGGGTCCGAGAGGACCTCTCTGGCGTGGGAGCGGGCTTGCCTTAATTGGCCGGCCCGAGAGGAGACAACCTCGTTAAAAAACCGGAATGGACCGGCGTTGGGGCGCCCCGTTCGGGGCCTCGCGCGGCGTCGGTCGCCCTTTGGGTGGCTGGGACGTATCCCAGCCTGCTAGCGGCCATCCCGGGGGGAACACCCGCCTCCCCCGGTGTAAGTAGGGTAGCCGGGATATTCGGCTCTGTCCCGGTGGTCCGAATCAACCGTTACGCTCGTGGGAATTGTTATGGATTCTTCAAAAAATAAAACTTCAAACCCAAAAACCAAAACCTCTTCAACTGACGACCTGGCTTCGAAAATGGATTTCGATTTTACTTCTGATGTTTCGGCATTTGTCGAATTGGACGTGGAGACGGCGGCCCAGACGGTCGGCGCCTCCACTATAGAACTTGGCGTGGACAAATCGGACGAGACCATCCATGGCACTCCGGATGGTCCCAAAACGGAACTGGCAGTAGGCTGCACACCCTGCAGCGTGATTCTGCACAAGGCAGTGCCCTCCAAAGGGCAGAAGCTGAAGCTGGTGACAGCTGATAAAACTACCCCGGGCGGGAGTCTATTCTTCCGCCCCGGAGATCTGGATTTGTCGGAGTCAGACTCCGACACTTTAAAAGGGTCGGATACTGACTCGCTCGCGAGTGACGTGAGCGTTGCGAAGCGGGAGCGGTTCGCGAAGACCAAGGCCGTGAAGCGTGCGGCCAAGTCGAGCACGTCCAAGTCGGAGGACTCCGGCTCGGACTGCTCGAAAAAGTCTGCGCGCAAAAAACACGCAGGCCCAGGTAGGCCTAAAACCTCCGGCGACTATGTCGCGTTAGCGCAGTCACGACGAGCAGCAGCGGACGCGCTCAAACTGCAGATGAAGGCGCAGAATGAGCAGGACGTCCTGGACCAGGAAGCGCAGGACACGGGAGAGCCGCGCCAAGTATGGGTATGGCGTGGCGCCCGTGCTCGACTACGCGGACATGTCACTGGCGGACCTAGAGCAGTCCGCCAACGAGGACGCGTCCCAAATACTGGGCGTCTCTGCAAAGTCCCAGAATATCAAGGGGACTTTGCAGAAAACCTTAAAAGACCGGACCTGCTCACTCCTCGCAATCACGGCCGAGATGGCCAAACGCTCGGCCTCGCAGGAGACGGCCGCCCTCCAGGCGACAGTCAGGCGACTGTCCGAGGAGTTAGCGGCCGTGAAGAGCGAGCTGCAGGCCCTCCGAGGGGGAAGAGTCCCGCCAACCACCGCCCCTGGCGCGCCGATGGCTGCACCCCGCGCTCCTACGCGGAAGGCGCCGCCTAGGGACAAAGATGCAGAGGCGGTAATTGAGATGCGGGTGGCCTCCTTGTTAGAGGAGAAAATCTTGGAGGAGCGGGCCCATCAGCGCAATTTTGTCCGCGCGCTTTTCGAAGGGCTCGAAGGGAGGCTCCTCCCAGCGCCCAGGCTCCGCCCGCCGCTCGCGGCGGACAAGAAGAAATTGGCGGCGACCCCTTCAGAGGCTGCAGCGCCCCCGCCCCCCCCTCCTCCCCCTCCTTCCAACAAAGGGAAGGGGAAGGGGAAGTCCTCGGCGAAGGCCCCGAGCGCCCCCGCTATTGCCTCCGGCCCGGTCACCCGTTCCAGGAGTTTCGCCTCCGTCGCGGCGACCGGAGTGACGGCCCCCGCTCCCCGCCCGGCTCCTGCACCGGCCCCTCGGGCTACTCGGCCGCCCACTGCCGAACCGATGCCCTCAACCTCGTGGGCGGAGGACGTTCTCCTGCCTGCCACCACCCCCGCAAACGAGGGGTGGCAGACATGTAAGCAGAAAGAAAGTTCAAGAAGGCGGCGCCCACATCTGCCGCCCCTTCGTCCACGGAGCAGGTCGGCCTGACTGGCGGGAAGAAGGCCAAAAGGAACAAAAAGAAGAAGAAGGGCTCCTCTTCGTCGCCTTCAAACGTTTCTCCCGCCGTCGCCGCAGCCAAGAAGATGGCTGCTCCCTAAATCCTCGGCCGTCGTCATAACATTGACGGCCGAAGGCGGTTCAGAAGGGTGTGACATACTCGGCCGCCCTAGTCAAGGCCCGCCAGGCCCTAGGGGACGCAAGGTCCCTGGGCCTAAACCTGCGGTGCAGGCACACCGCCACGGGAGCTCGGAAATTCGAGCTCCCTGGAGCCTCGAGCGGCCCGGCCGCGGATGCCTTTGCGGCCAAAGTCCGCGAGGCTCTGGCGGACGTAGGCCTACGTCAGGCGGCCCGTCAGACGGGCCACACTCTTGGTGACGGAGATGGACGACTCCGTCACCAAGGAAGGACGTAGGTGCAAAGGGCGGCGGAGGTCGGAGGCTGCGAGCCGGCCGACATATTATGCCGGCGAGGTCCGTCGTGGCCGATGGGGCCTGGGGCAGGTCAGGCTCCACCTCCCGTAACTGCGGCCAAGGCGGTCCTAAAGGCGGGCCGCCTCCTCGTGGGATGGAGCTCGGCCGCCGTTAAGGCATTGGAGGAGGAGCCCCTCCGATGCTTCAAGTGCCTGGGGCTCGGCCACACCGCGGCCCTCTGCCCCTCCGACGCCGTCCGCAGAGGTCTCTGCTACCGCTGCGGACATGAGGGGCACCAGGCCAAAGACTGCGGGGCCAAGAAGCCGCACTGCTCCGTCTGCGCCGCGTCAGGGCGGCCAGCGGAGCATACAATGAGGGGGAAGGGCTGTCGCCCTCCCCCGAAGAAAGGGAAACAGCCGCCAGCAGAGAAGCCAGCGGCTGCTGCTGCCCCTGGGGCTCCCCCGGCGGCGCAGGATGAGGAGGGTGCGATGTCGGAATAATGGCTCAGGTCCGACATCGCACCTTCCTTCAGGTGAACGCCAACAACTGCCGCTCGGCCCAGGATCTGATATACCAGAGAATGGCCGAGTGGCAAGTTGACGTGGCGGTTGTCGTGGAGCCTTACATGGTCCACGACAACTGGATCGGAGATGGTGACGGCGTTGCCGCAATTTTCAGGCGGCCTTCCTCCGCCTTTTCCCCCCTCTCATTCATTGAGAGGGGGTCTGGTTTTGTCGTCGCCGGTTGGGAGGACCTGGCCATTGTGGCCAGCTATTTCTCCCCCAACCGGCCGTTTGCCGACTTTGAGGCGCACCTCAACGTGCTGGGCGCGGTTTTGGGCCGTTTGGCGCCGCGCCCTGTAGTTGTTGCCGGGGACCTCAACGCGAAGTCCATCGCGTGGGGGAACCCGGCAACGGATCAGCGGGGTCGTGCCCTTGAGGCGTGGGCGATCGCCTGTGGCCTCACTCTCCTAAACAGGGGCACGACCCACACGTGCGTGCGGCGCAACGGCGGCTCGGTGGTGGACGTCACGTTCGCCACCCCGAGCATAGCCGCACGCATCGACGGATGGTGCGTCGAGGAGGTGGAGTCGCTCTCCGACCACCGATATATTCGGTTCGGTGTCGGAGGCGCCTCGTCTGGCCCGGCTAACCGGCCCTCGCCTTTCCCGCGTTGGGCTTTAACGAAACTCGACCGGGAAAAGGCCAAGGAAGCAGCGTTCGTCCAGGACTGGTTTTTCCCAGTCCTGGACGACGATGACGTCGACGAGACGGCGTCCGCGCTCCGCAATTCGCTGACCGAGGTGTGCAACGCTAGCATGCCTCGGTCACGCCGCCCAGGCCCGCGTCATGCGGTTTACTGGTGGTCGGCGGAGCTGGAGACTCTGTCGGCCACCTGTCGGAGCGCACGCAGGGCCTTCCAGAGGGCCAAACGGCGGCGCCGCAGGGACCCCGAGGATGAGGACCGCCTATACCAGGCCTTCAGCGAGGCTAGGCGGTCCCTCAAAGGCGCAATGGGCAGGGCGAAAGATGCTGCGCGCCAGGAGATGTTGGAGGGTCTTGATCGGGACCCGTGGGGGAGGCCTTACAAGGCCTGCGCGAAGTAAGCTGCGCCCCATAGGCCCCCCGGTCACCGAGACCCTCCAGCCGGAGCTCCTGGAGAGGGTGGTGCGGACGCTTTTTCCTCCAGTCCGCACCGATTTCCGCCCTCCCAGGATGCGTCCGCCAGAAGAGGCGGTCCCCGTGGTTGATGTGGCTCCACCCATCACCACGGAGGAGTTCGGGGCGGCAGAGATTCGGCTCAGAGCCAAAAAGACCGCCCCGGGGCCTGACGGCATCCCGGCCCGAGTGGTGGCCCTCTCCCTTGGGGAGATGGAGGGCCGCGTAAGGGGCCTCTTCGACCGCTGCCTAGCGGTCGGGAGGTTCCCCAAAATATGGAAGCAGGGCCTGTTGGTCCTGCTCCATAAGGAGGGCAGGCCGGTGGACTCCCCATCGGCCTACAGGCCCATTAGTACTGCTCGATGAGATCGGTAAGCTATTCGAGAAAATAATAGCTTACCGACTCATCGCTCACTTGGAGGACACTGGGCCCGACCTTTCAGAGGCCCAGTACGGGTTCAGGGCGGGGCGCTCAACTTAGACGCCCTGAAGCGCCTTGAGGAGCGAGACGGAGCTGGCGGCGGAAGAGGGGGAGGGTGTGGTTGCGGTATCAATTGATATCCAAAACGCATTTAACACCCTTCCCCACGCCACAATCATGGAGGCACTCAATTTTTCCGGGTGCCTCCATACTTAGTAAAGCTCGTCGGGGACTACCTCGACGAGCGTGAGAGCTTGTTTGCAGACAGGTCGGGCACAATACAGCGCCGCACCGTACAGACGGGAGTTCCACAGGGGTCGGTCCTCGGACCGCTCCTGTGGAACATTGGGTATGACTGGGTCCTGCGCGCCAGTCTCCCCCGGAGCAGAAATGTCGTCTGCTATGCAGGACGACACTCTCATCACTGCTCGGGGGAGGACGTTTGATCGCGCGGCGCGCGGTGCGTCGAGGACCACGGACCTGGTCATACGGAGGGTGCGGCGGCTCGGCCTGGAGGTGGCCGTCGAGAAGACTGAGGTCATATATTTCCCTCAGTCTTCCGGCGAGAGGTTTCCCTCCGGCAGACATATCACTGTCGGAGGGACCCAGGTTGCGGTGAAGGCCGAGATGCGCTATCTCGGCCTCACCCTGGATCCGCGGTGGCATTTTGGCCTGCATTTTAGCAGGATGTCACCGCGGCTCCTCAGGGCAGCGGACACGCTGTCATGGCTGCTGCCCAACCTGGGTGGCCCAGGGTCCAGGTGCCGGCGACTCTATGCCGGCATCCTGAGATCGATGGCGCTCTATGGGGCGCCAGTCTGGGCCGACTCCCTGGCAAGGGGGGAAAATCTTCCCTTCTTGCGGGGGCCTCAGCGGGTAATAGCGCAGCGGGTCGCTCGAGCTTACCGTACGGTAAGTTTCGACGTGGCCTGCTTACTCGCCGAGACGCCCCCATGGGAGTCAGACGCCGTGGTGGTGTCCGCCGTGTACGACTACACGGTGGCACAAAGGGCAAATGGGGTGTCCATTTGCCCCGCCGAGCGGGAGGTCGTGCGGAGGGAGGCTCGGAAGAGCCTCCAGAGGCGATGGTCTGAGCACCTCGTCCTCACTCCGTACGGCCGCAGAACGCTCGACGCGCTCGCCCCGGTCTTGGACCGGTGGCTTGAGCGTCACCACGGCGTAGTCTCCTTCCGGATGGTGCAGGTAATGACCGGGCATGGCTGCTTCGGTTATTACCTGCACAAAATCGGCAGGGAGGAGACGCCTTCGTGCCACACATGCGGCGACCCTGTGGACACGGCGCAGCACACCTTGGCGGTGTGTGCGCCGTGGGCACAGGCTCGCCACGCATTGGTGGCAAAGGTCGGCCAGGACCTCTCACTCTCTAATATAGCGAGAGCTATATTAGCGACTGAGGATGCCTGGAAGGCCTTTGCCGCATATTGCGAGCATGTGATGGAGGCGAAGGAGGCGGCGGAACGCGAGCGAGAGGCTGACCCTCTCGCCCCCGCGATCCGCAAGGCACGTAGAGGGAGGAGACGACGCCAATACTTGCGTCTCCTTCCCCTGCGAGGAGCAGGTCCGCTGGTGCGTGGGGCTGTAACCCCACCACCGGCATTGCACGGACCTCCTCCTACGCCTGTTGGGGACGGCACGACTCTCTCGGCTGTCCCCATCCCTCCCCCCGACCCCGGGGGGAGAAGCGCCGTGCCCGCCGTGTAGGCGGGCGTCCCTGTCCGGGGGGTGACGTGGTGAAAGGCTCCGAGCTTTGGCCCCATGTCACTCGCCCACCCATGGACAGATGAGGGAGAGTCCCAGGAGTTTTAGTCGGTATGCCTCTGGCCGGCTTCTCGTTAGGAGAAGCCGTCGCCAGAGGAGAGTCCGACATAACCCATCCGTTTACAGACGGATGGGTATGCGTAACGCATTTCTCCTGGGTGACCAAAAAAAAAAAAAAAAAAAAAAAAAAAAAAAAAAAAAAAAAAAGGTTAGGTTAGGTTGGGGACTACGGTGCGGCGGCCTCCTCGTGTGGCCCCTTCGGTAGTATTTTTGCTCTGTTTGGAGCTGCTACCGAAGGGGTCCTGGCGTCCCTGGGCAACGGCGGGTAGTAATATGGTGCGCTCGCCATATTGCTACCCGACGGCTGACAGCTGCACACATGGAGGGGGGGTTAGGGTTCGTAACCCCCCCTACGGACCTAGGCCGGGCTCGGTCTAGGTCTTAGAGTGGACCGCTCTTTCTGGAGCGAGGCGTTTGGTGGGGGGTGTTCTGCCACCCCCGGAGTTTTTGGTTGGATTGTGCGCGGACCTGGGTCTCTCACCGGCGGTTATCCGGATGGGCTGAGCCGTTAAGGGCCCTGCTCCTCCCGCTTGCCTTAACCGGCCGGCGGGAGTTGAGAAGTGTGTAGTCTTCGGACGTAAATCCCGGGGACTCCCACGTCCCATCGGCCGGGGTCGGACGGCAGGGTTCACGCCTAGTGCGCTAGGGGTGAACCCTGTCCCTTGTTATCCTCCTGGACATGCCGTCTCTGACCGGTGGAGGCCCTCGGCACTCTCCACGAAAGTGGTTGTGCCCAATTTGTCCGCGCACTTAAGGTGGTGCAGGACCAGTGGCAGTTGGGGGGATGTCGGACGACTGAGGGCTTCAGTGTCCAGTCCAGCCCTCCCACTCTGGCCACGCCTTGCCTTGCGCCACCCCTTCCTGGGTGGAGAGCCTGCGGGCTCGGTGGCCGAAGGGCCGAGTTTTTGGAGGTTCTGCGTCGGGTCTCTCAGCCAGAGTGGCTCGGCGGCAGTCCGGCGTTGCCAATCTTCCTGGCTCCGCATCCAGCGGAGTTGGGACTTGCGGCGGCTTCGTTTTTGAAGCCTGCAGGTTTTGTTTCCCCAACCCACTCTGCACTGCAGCCAGCAGTGTATGGGTGGGGAGGGGTACCTGCAGTTCTCCTCCCGGTGGTATTCTGCACTGCAGCCAGCAGTGTGGATGCCATTCGGGGGGTGGAGTTGGTGGGCCGTGGGAGAGGCCCTGGGTCCTAAGGACCAGGTGTTCGGAAGGAGGCCGTGTTGGCGAGCCTCTTCGCCCAGGACGGTTCGCGGTGGCAGCCTGGTGGTAATCCCGCGTTCCGTCCCGACTTAGCGGGCGTTGAATGGGAAAAAGCCCCGGTGGTTTTAGTGGGTATGCCCTTGGACGGCCTCTGATTAGCAGAGGCCTAATCCAGGGGAGAGCCCCACACTACCCGGCCGACTCCCAGCGGCCGGGTGTGCATAAGGCGGCGCCGACCAACCGGCGCCGACGTCGGCTCCTGTCAGTGAGCCGGCGGCATTTCCACCGGGTCAACAAAAAAAAAAAAAAAAAAAAAAAAAAAAAAAGGTTAGGTTAGGTTTCCGTGGCTGTTGGTCGGCTCATTGCACCTCGAGTCGGCCGATTCCGCTCAGCTATCGGACGCGTCCCCCGGCGGCGGATAGGGGAACGCCTCCCAGATATGGGAGGTACCGGCTTCGGCCGGCGCGGACCAAAAGCGGCACACCGTAACCTCCTCATTGAGAGGAGGCCGGGGGTCCACTCACTGAGAGTGGACTGCGAGGAAGAAAACCTCTATAAAAAATCACCTTGTATACCGTAACCTCCTCATTGCGAGGAGGCCGGGGGTCCGCTCACTGAGAGTGGACTGCGAGGAAGAAAACCTCTATAAAAAATCACCCCAAACCGGCGGGTCGGCGTGCCTGTCGGGGAGGGTTAACTCGCTAGCGCTGGGGGGTCCGAGAGGACCTCTCTGGCGTGGGAGCGGGCTTGCCTTAATTGGCCGGCCCGGTGGAGACAACCACATTAAAAAACCTCAAAGGACCGGCGTTGGGGCGCCCCGTTCGGGGCCTCGCGCGGCGTCGGTCGCCTTCGGGTGGCTGGGGAGTTGGCCCAGCCTGCTAGCGGCCATCCCAGGGGGAACACCCGCCCCCCCTGGCGTATTAGGGTAGCCACGATAAGTCGGCTCTGTCGTGGTGGTCCGTTTTACCGTTCTTCTCGTGGGACTGTTATGGCTTGCAAAAATATAAAAACTAAAAAACCCTCTGATTTCTTTACTGACGACTTGGCAATTTCTACCTCGGACATTGATTCTGCTTTTGAACTGGCTGTTGATGAACTGGCTGTGGAGACGGCGGCCCCGACGGCCGGCGCCACCACACACGAAACTAGCATGGAAATGGACATTTCGAATACGACAAAAAGATGCACGCCCTGTAGCGTGGTCTTAGAGAAAGCTGCGCCCTCTAGAGGGCAGAAGCTTAAAACTGGATTGACTGCTGGCTCTGCCGGCAACCAAACCCCCGGTGGGAGCAAATTTTTCCACCAGGGTGAGCTGGAGGTCTCCGACTCTGAAGCTGAGACCTTAAAAGGATCGGACACGGAGTCCGCGAACAGCGACGCGTCTGTGATGCGCGAAAGGTTTTTGAAACCTCAGAACACGCGCAAGCGCTCTGCGGCTGCGAAGGGAGGCTCCCAATCGGAGGACTCGGCCTCCGACTGCAGCGTTAGGTCGGCGCGGAAGCAGCCGAAGCGTGGGGGTCCGGGACGCCCCCCAACCACCGGCGACTACATTGGCTTGGCCGCAAACAGGAGGGCTGCGGCTGATGCTTTAAAGGCCCAAGTGAAGGCTCAACACGAGGCGGACGTGCTAGAGCAGGAGCGCCGAACGCGCGAGCACCGCGCCAAGCATGGCTACGGAACGGCTCCTGCTCTCAATTATAGGGACATGTCTGTGGCGGACTTGAAGCTGACCGCCGAAGAGGATGCCTCCCAGATACTGGGGGTATCCCAAAAATCCAAAAACATAAAGGGCCCCCTTCAGAAGGCCCTTAACGACCGAACGTGCTCGCTCCTCGCAGTGACAGCAGAAATGGCGTCTCGGTCACTGAGCGAGGAAACGGCGGCCCTTCAGGCCACAGTCCGGCAGATGGCTGGAGAGATCGCAGCACTTAGAGCTGAACTGCAGGTGCTGAGAGGGGGCCAGGCTTCAGTGCCTGTCACTCAGCCGACTGCTGTCCCGGAGGCAGTCCCTCGTCGCAAAGCCCCAACGAGAGCGGCGGCGCAGAAGGCCCCTACAAAAGACGAGGAGGCAACCCTTGAGATGCGGGTCGCCTCCCTCGTAGAAGAGAGGCTTAGAGAAGGCCTACACCAGGAGAGGATGCAGGAGCGGAATTTTATCCGCTCCCTGATTGCAGGGCTTGAGGGGCGTCTTCTCCCGGAGCCAAGGCTGCGCCCACCACTTGCGGCTGATCGTCGTCGGGAGGCTGCAGCTCGTATGGAGGCTTCTGTGCCTCCTCCTCCCCCTCCATCAAAGAAGGGCAAAGGTGTGGGCAAGGCGACAAAGCCCACATCCACCACCACTCCCGGCCCTGTAACCCGCGCACGGAGTTTTGCCTCCGTGGCGGCGACTGGAGCGGCGCCTCGCGGATCGGCGGCTCAGCCCATCCGCCCAGAACCGGTGGCTTCCACCTCGTGGGCCGAAGACGCCTTCCTGCCGTCGAACACGCCCGCGAACGAGGGGTGGCAGACGGTGGGCCAGAAGAAGAAGGTGAAGAAAGCGAAGAAGGCGGCACAGCCTAAATCTTCCGCCGTCGTCTCCAAAGCCCCCCAGTCCGAGCAGGTCGGGCTGACCGGAGGGAAGAGGAGAAAGAAGAAGAAGGCCTCCTCTTCCGCCAAAAAGAAGCTGGCGACGCCGAAATCCTCAGCCGTCGTCATCACTTTGACGGCTGAGGCAGCAGCGAAGGGCGTGACCTATTCGTCCGCCCTCACCAAAGCACGCCAGGCCATCGGGGACGCCAAGTCCCTTGGCCTGGAAACATTGCGGTGCCGACACACTGTCACGGGAGCTCGAAAATTAGAGCTCCCCGGCGCCACGAGTGGCCCGGCCGCCGACGCCCTCGCGGCCAAAATACGGGAGGCATTAACAGATGTGGCCCACGTGAGGCGCCCCGTTCGCTGCGCTACGCTCCTGGTGACGGAGCTCGACGACTCCGTCACTAAGGAGGACGTAGTCGAGAGAGCGGCGGAGGTTGGTGGCTGCGAGGCGGCAGCCATCAAGACTGGGGAGGTTCGCAGCGGACGATGGGGCCTGGGCCAAATCAGGCTTACCCTGCCCATCTCCGCCGCTAAGGCGATCCTCGTGGCGGGCCGTCTTTTGGTCGGCTGGAGTTCGGCCTCTGTCCGGGCACTTGAAGACCGGCCTTTACGGTGTTTCAAGTGCCTCTGCACCGGACACGCCTCAGCCCTGTGCCCCTCTGACGTCGTCCGCACTCACCTCTGTTACAGGTGCGGACAGGAGGGGCACAAAGCCCAGGACTGCAAGTCCAAGACGCTCCGCTGCGCCGTTTGTGCCGCATCTGGCCGGCCAGCGGAGCACGTCATGGGTGGGAAGAGCTGCCGCCCTCCCCCCAAGAAGGGAAAACAGCAGCCGGCTTCCACTCGGCCGGCTGCTGTCGCCGCCCCTGGGGCTCCCCCAGCGGCGCAAGATGAAGAGGAGGGTGCTATGTCCGAATAATGGCTACAGCCGGACAACGCACCCTCCTCCAGGCGAATTTAAATAACTGCCGCTCGGCCCAAGACTTGCTCTATCAGCGTCTGGCCGAGTGGCAGATCGATTTGGCGGTAGTCGCCGAGCCCTACTACATTCCGGATAGTTGGGTCGGCGACACCGACGGCGTGGCCGCCATTTTTCGGCGGCCCTCCTCGCCTTCTCCCCCCCTCTCATTCGTGGAGAGGGGGTCAGGATTTGTAGTTGCCGGCTGGGACGACTTGGCAGTCATAGCCACATATTTTTCGCCCAGCCGGCCTCTTGCGGACTTTGAGGCCTACTTGAACATCCTGGGCGCGGTTTTGGGCCGTTTGGCACCGCGCCCAGTGATTGTTGCCGGGGACCTCAACGCGAAGTCTGTCGCGTGGGGGAACCCGGCAACGGATGCGCGAGGTCGGGCCCTGCAACGGTGGGCGATAGCGGTCGGCCTCGCCATCGTCAACAGAGGCTCGACCCATACGTGCGTGCGGCGAAACGGCGGCTCGGTGGTTGACATCACGCTTGCCACCCCGTCCGTAGCCGCACGCACCGCCGACTGGAGGGTCGACGACTCAGAGTCGCTGTCCGACCACCGGTACATCCGGTACGGGGTCGGAGGCGCACCGGGGTCGAGCAACCCCACGCGCAGGCCTTCTCCTTTTCCGCGCTGGGCGCTAACAAAATTGGATAAGGAGAAGGCCAAGGAGGCGGCATTCGTCCAGGACTGGTTTTTCCCAGTCCTGGACGAAGACGACGTGGACCTGACGGCGACAGCGCTCCGCAGGTCCCTGACCGAGGTGTGCGACGCAAGCATGCCTCGGTCAAGCCGCCCGGGTCCGCGCCACGCGGTATATTGGTGGTCGGCAGAAATAGAGAGTCTGTCGGCCACCTGCCGGAGGGCCAGGAGGGCCCTTCAAAGGGCAAGGCGGCGTCGGCGCAGGGACCCCGAGAATGAAGAGCGCCTCTATGAAGTCTTCAAGGAGGCGCGGGGGTCCCTGAAACACGCGATCGGAAGGGCCAAGGACGCCGCCAGGGCGGAGATGCTGGAGGGTCTGGATCGGGACCCATGGGGGCGGCCGTACAAGGCGGCGCGCAGTAAATTGCGCCCCATCGGCCCCCCGGTCACCGAGACCCTCCAGCCCGAGCTCCTGGAGAGGGTAGTGCGGACACTTTTTCCAGTCCGCACTGAATTTAGCCCTCCCAGGATGCCCCCGCCGCAAGGGGTGGTCTCCGTGGTGGATGAAGTTCCCCCCATCACCACGGAGGAGTTCGGCGCGGCGGAGCTCCGGCTCCGCGCCAAGAAAACCGCCCCTGGCCCAGACGGCATCCCAGCGCGGATAGTGGCCCTCTCTCTTAGTGAGATGGAGGGCCGTGTGAGGGACCTCTTCGACCGTTGCCTAACGGTCGGGAGGTTCCCCAAGGTGTGGAAGCAGGGCCTCTTGGTCCTGCTTCATAAGGAGGGCAGGCCGGCGGACTCTCCGTCGGCCTACAGGCCAATTGTCCTCCTTGACGAGGTGGGGAAGCTGTTCGAGCGCATAATAGCTTCCCGCCTCGTCGCACACCTCGAAGGCACTGGGCCCGATCTTTCCGGGGCCCAGTATGGTTTCAGGGCGGGTCGATCAACAATCGACGCCCTGAAACGCCTCCGTGAAGAGACGGAGGAGGCCGCGCTGGAGGGGAAGGGAGTTGTCGCAGTATCGTTAGATATAAAAAACGCGTTCAACTCCCTTCCACATGCGACGATTTTAGAGGCACTCCGCTTTTTTGGAGTGCCCTCCTACCTCGCCAACCTCATTGAGGATTATTTGGAGGAGCGAGAGGTCGTCTACGTGGACGGGAGCGGCACCCTCAGGCGTCGCACAGTGGAGACCGGTGTTCCACAGGGGTCAGTTCTCGGACCCCTCCTATGGAACATCGGTTACGACTGGGTCCTACGCGGCACTCTCCCCCGGGGCAGATCAGTCATCTGCTATGCAGATGACACACTTATCACTGCCCGGGGGAAGGAGTTGGATGGCAAGCGCGGCGCTGCAGTTAATGCGTCGCGCGCCGCGGACCTAGTCGTGAGTAGGGTGCGACGCCTCGGGCTGGAGGTGTCGGTGGAGAAGACCGAGGTCATATATTTCCCTCGGTCTTCCCACGAGAGGTTCCCCTCCGGCAGGCACGTAACTGTCGGAGGGACCCAGGTTGCAGTGAAGGCCGAGATGCGCTATCTCGGCCTCACCCTGGATCCGCGGTGGCATTTTGGCCTGCATTTTAGCAGGATGTCACCGCGGCTCCTCAAGGCAGCAGACACACTCTCGTGGCTGCTGCCCAACCTGGGTGGACCAGGCTCCAGGTGCCGGCGACTCTATGCCGGCATCCTGCGGAGTATGGCGCTCTACGGGGCGCCAGTCTGGTCCGACTCCCTAGCAAGAGGGGAAAATCTTCCCTTCTTGCGGGGGCCTCAGCGGGTGATAGCGCAGCGGGTCGCTCGAGCTTACCAGACGGTAAGTTTCGATGTGGCCTGCTTGCTCGCTGAGACGCCCCCTTGGGAGTCAGACGCCGTTGTGCTCTCCGCCGTGTACGATTGCACGGCGGAGAAAAGGGCAAGAGGGGAGTCCTTTTGCCCCGTCGAGCGGGAGGCCGTGCGGAAGGAGGCCCGTCAGGTCCTCCTGAGGCGATGGTCTGAGCACCTCGTCCTCACCCGCTACGGCCGCAGAACGCTCGACGCGCTCGCCCCGGTCATGGACCGGTGGCTGGAGCGTGCACACGGCGTGGTCTCCTTCCGGATGGTGCAGGTAATGACCGGGCATGGCTGCTTCGGTTATTACCTGCACAAAATCGGCAGGGAGGAGACGCCTTCGTGCCACACGTGCGGCGACCCTGTGGACACGGCGCAGCACACCTTGGCGGTGTGTGCGCCGTGGGCACAGGCTCGCCATGCATTGGTGGCAAAGGTCGGCCAGGACCTCTCACTCTCCAATATAGCGAGAGCTATATTGGCGAGTGAGGATGCCTGGAAGGCCTTTGCTGCTTATTGCGAGCACGTGATGGCGGCGAAGGAGGCGGCGGAGCGCGAGCGAGAGGCTGACCCTCTCGCTCCCGCTATCCGCAAGGCACGTAGAGGGAGGAGACGACGCGAATACTTGCGTCTCCTTCCCCTGCGAGGAGCAGGTCCGCTGGTGCGTGGGGCTGTAACCCCACCACCGGCATTGCACGGACCTCCTCCTACGCCTGGTGGGGACGGCACAGCTCTCTCGGCTGTCCCCACTCCCTCCCCCGACCCCGGGGGAGGAAGCGCCGTGCCCGCCGTGTAGGCGGGCTTCCGTCCGGGAGGGGTCGTGGTGCCAGGTTTCGTACCTCACCCCACGACCTCTCCCACTATGGACGATGAGGGAGAGCCCCAGGAGTTTTAGTCGGTATACCCCCGCCTTCTGCGGGGGGGAGTCCGACATAACCCATCCGTTTACAGACGGATGGGTATGCGTAACGCATTTCTCCTGGGTGACCAAAAAAAAAAAAAAAAAAAAAAAAAAAAAAAAAAAAAAAAAAAAAGGTTAGGTTAGGTTGGGGACTACGGTGCGGCGGCCTCCTCGTGTGGCCCTTTCAGTAGTATTTTTGCTCTGTTTGGAGCTGCTACCGAAAGGGTCCTGGCGTCCCTGGGCAACGGCGGGTAGTAATCGGCATCGCCCATTGCTACTCGACGGCTAACAGCTGCACACACACGGGAGGGCTCCTGGAGTCGTTCTGTCGACCCCCAGTTGAGCCCCCCCGGGGCCTAGGACCAGCCTCACGGTTTGGGGCATCGGAAGCCCCTCTCCTGTGGCCTTTTTTGTTCTGGGCCCGGGGCCCTGTCCGGCGTCACGCTACGCGTGATAGCGTTTTCGACGTGGGCCCCACTGGGTGGAGAGCCTTCGGGCTCAGCGGCCGTAAGGCCATGTGCTGGAGGTCCGGCGTTGGGTCGTCTAGCCAGGATGGCTCAATGTCGACCGGTGGTGCCAATTTTCTCGGCTCCGCATCCAGCGGAGTTGGGTTTTGCGGCGTTTTTCGTTTTGAAGCCTGTGGGTTTTATTTCCCCAACCCACTCTGCACTGCAGCCAGCAGTGTATGGGTGGGGAAGGGTACTCGCAGTCCTCCTCCCGGTGGTGTTTGCACTGCAGCCAGCAGTGTGGGCGCCATTCGGGGGGCGGTGTTTGGTGGGCCGTGGGAGAGGCCCTAGGTCCGTTGGACCGGAGTGTGGTAAGAGGCCGTACTGGCGAGCCTCTTTCGCCCTGAGCGGGTTCGCGGTGACAAGGTTCGTCCTATAGCCCGCGTTCCCGCTCTGAGAGTTTCTCCCGGGCGAGGGATGGAAACTGTCGCAGAGAGTTTAGTGGGTATGCCCCTAGGAGCACCCCAGGGGAGAGCCCCACACTACCCGGCCGACTCCCAGCGGCCGGGTGTGCATAAGGCGGCGCCGACCAACGGTGCCGACGTCGGTTCCTTCTGAGCCGGCGGCATTCTCTCTGCGTTACCAAAAAAAAAAAAAAAAAAAAAAAAAAAAAAAAAAAAAAAAAAAAAAAAAAAAAAAAAAAAAAAAAAAAGGTTAGGTTAGGTTGGGGACTACGGTGCGGCGGCCTCCTCGTGTGGCCCCTTCGGTAGTATTTTTGCTCTGTTTGGAGCTGCTACCGAAGGGGTCCTGGCGTCCCTGGGCAACGGCGGGATAGTAATTTGGCGCGCTCGCCATATTGCTACCCGACGGCTGACGGCTGCACACATGGAGGGAGGGTTAGGGTTCAGTAACCCCCCCTACGGACCTAGGCCGGGCTCGGTCTAGGTCTTAGAGTGGACCGCTCCTTCGGAGCGAGGCGTTTGGTGGGGGGGTGTTCTGTCACCCCCCGAGTTTTTGGTTTGGCTTATGCGCGGGCCTGGGCCTCCCACCGGCAGTTATCCGGATGGGCTGAGCCGTTAAGGGCCCTGCTCCTCCCGCTTGCCTTAACCGGCCGGCGGGGGTCGAGAAGTGAGTAGTCTTCGGACATAAATCCCGGGGACCTCCCACGTCCATCGGCCGAGGTCGGACGGCAGGGTTCACGCCTAGTGCGCTAGGGGTGAACCCTGCCCCTTGTTATCCTCCTCGGACATGCCGTCTCTGGCCGGTGGAGGCCCTACGGCACCCCCACGAAAGTGGTTGTGCCGAAATTGCCTGCGCATTTAAGGCGGCTCAGGACAGTGGTAGCTGGGGGGATGTCGGACGACTGAGGGCTTCAGTGTCCAGTCCAAGCCTTCCCAGTCTGGCCACGCTTCGTCAGGTGCCGCCCCTTCCTGAGTGGAGAGCCCGCGGGCTCGGTGGCCGAAAGGCCGTGTTTTCGGAGGTTCTGCGTCGAGTTTCTCAGCCAGAGTGGCTCGGCGGCAGTCCGGCGTTGCCAATTTTCCTGGCTCCGCATCCAGCGGAGTTGGGACTTGCGGCGGCTTCGTGTTGAAGCCTGCAGGTTTTGTTTCCCCAACCCACTCTGCACTGCAGCCAGCAGTGTATGGGTGGGGAGGGGTACCTGCAGTCCCTCCCGGCGATATTCTGCACTGCAGCCAGCAGTGTGGATGCCATTCGGGGGGGTGGAGTTGGTGGGCCGTGGGAGAGGCCCTGGGTCCTAAGGACCGATGTTTGGAAGAGAGGCCGTGTTGGCGAGCCTCTTCGCCCAGGACGGTTCGCGGTGGCAGCCTGGTGGTAATCCCGCGTTCCGTCCCGACTTAGCGGGCGTTGAATGGGAAAAGCCCCGGTGGTTTTAGTGGGTATGCCCTTGGACGGCCTCTGATTAGCAGAGGCCCTAATCCAGGGGAGAGCCCCACACTACCCGGTCGACTCCCAGCGGCCGGGTGTGCATAAGGCGGCGCCGACCAACCGGCGCCGACGTCGGCTCCTGTCAGTGAGCCGGCGGCATTTCCACCGGGTCAACAAAAAAAAAAAAAAAAAAAAAAAAAAAAAAAAAAAAAAAAAAAAAAAAAAAAAAAAAGGTTAGGTTAGGTTGGGACTACGGTGCGGCGGCCTCCTCGTGTGGCCCCTTCGGTAGTATTTTTGCTCTGTTTGGAGCTGCTGACCGAAGGGGTCCTGGCGTCCCTGGGCAACGGCGGGTAGTAATATGGTGCGCTCGCCATATTGCTACCCGACGGCTGACAGCTGCACACATGGAGGGGGGGGTTTAGGGTTCGTAACCCCCCCTACGGACCTAGGCCGGGCTCGGTCTAGGTCTTAGAGTGGAACCGCTCTTTCTGGAGCGAGGCGTTTGGCGGGGGGTGTTCTGCTACCCCCGGAGTTTTTTGTTGGATGTGCGCGGACTTGGGTCTCTCACCGGCGGTTATCCGGATGGGCTGAGCCGTTAAGGGCCCTGCTCCTCCCGCTTTGCCTTAACCGGCCCGGCGGGAGTTGAGGAGTGAGTAGTCTTCGGACGTAAATCCCGGGGGACTCCCACGTCCCATCGGCCGGGGTCCGGACGGCAGGGTTCACGCCTAGTGCGCTAGGGGTGAAACCCTGCCCCTTGTTATCCTCCTGGACATGCCGTCTCCGACCGGTGGAGGCCCTACGGCATTCCCACGAAAGTGGTTGTGTCCGAAATTGCCTGCGCACTTAAGGTGGCTCAGGACCAGTGGCAGCTGGGGGGGATGTCGGACGACTGAGGGCTTCAGTGTCCAGTCCAGCCCGCCCAGTCTGGCCACGCCTTGCCTTGCGCCACCCCTTCCTGGATGGAGAGCCTGCGGGCTCGGTGGCCGAAGGGCCGAGTTTTTGGAGGTTCTGCGTCGGGGTCTCTCAGCCAGAGTGGCTCGGCGGCAGTCCGGCGTTGCCAATCTTCCTGGCTCCGCATCCAGCGGAGTTGGGACTTGCGGCGGCTTCTGTTTTGAAGCCTGCAGGTTTTGTTTCCCCAACCCCACTCTGCACTGCAGCCAGCAGTGTATGGGTGGGGAGGGGTACCTGCAGTTCTCCTCCCGGTGGTATTCTGCACTGCAGCCAGCAGTGTGGATGCCATTCGGGGGGTGGAGTTGGTGGGCCGTGGGAGAGGCCCTGGGTCTTAAGGGACCGGAGAGAGGAAGAGAGGCCGTGTTGGCGAGCCTCTTCGCCCAGGACGGTTCGCGGTGGTAGCCTGGTGGTAATCCCGTGTTTCCGTCCCGACTTAGCGGGCGTCGAATGGAAAAAGCCCCGGTGGTTTTAGTGGGTATGCCCTTGGACGGCCTCTGATTAGCAGAGGCCTAATCCAGGGGAGAGCCCCACACTACCCGGCCGACTCCCAGCGGCCGGGTGTGCATAAGGCGGCGCCGACCAACTGGCGCGACGTCGGCTCCTG
>JADPWL010001260.1:0-10589 GCA_019059595.1 Marasmia exigua | reverse complement strand
AATTTAGATCAGGTTGATATGTTATTGAGTGATAGAAAAGGTAGATGAAGACGACGACACGCGACAGTAAGAACAGTTATATTAATCAACGAAACTCTTGCGGCCTGAAAAGGCCTTTTTTATATGATGGTGGTGTGGCGTCATTTCTTCTACGCGTGTCTCCCGCTCGAATGTCATGAATGACGATCGACGACGACAGATGTAAGCAAGTTACGTCGGTCGGTCATCATCCAAACCATATCGAAACAACCGGACCGACACACACAGCAGCAGAGAGAAAAGAAACTTAACCTCCGAAACCGTACAGGGTGCGGCCCTGACGTTTCAGAGCGTACACGACGTCCATCGCGGTGACGGTCTTCCTCTTGGCGTGCTCGGTGTATGTGACCGCGTCACGGATCACGTTCTCGAGGAACACCTTCAGCACGCACGCGGGGTCTCCTCGTAGATCAGACCAGAGATACGCTTCACGCCACCTCTGGCGCGCGAGACGACGGATGGCGGGCTTGGTGATACCCTGGATTTATCACGGAGCACCTTCCTGTGACGCTTGGCACCACCTTTTCCCAATCCCTTGCCTCCCTTACCGCGGCCGGTCATCTTGATACGATGAAATGTATTTCACACACACAAGATAGATACGTAGTAATGTGAACGCGAACGATGCGTCGCGTCGAACAGCAGAGACGAGTCTAACGTTCCGCGGAAGGGAACGAGTCATATTTATACTCGGCCGGCGACACGGCGGCGGAGGGATCGCGGGGTAGCGGGGGACGGGCCCGTCAGTCGAAAAATATCTAAACTGATACATGGGCACATATACATACAATTGGTTATTTTATATCCTTAATTATTATTAAAAAAAAAAAAAAAAAAAAAAAAAAAAACATATCTTTGAATAACGAAAAAAAAAATAAATAAAAAGGTAACGTAAGCCTCACACAGACATGTTATTTTATATGTAAAATTTAATATGTATATTAAACAAACAAATAAATAAATTGAACGTTCATTCATTGATTCAACGGTTAAATTAAATTAAATTTATACATTTAAATATGTGTATTAATTATACATAGGTATGCACTGACGAAGAAGTGTTATTTATTTTTCCTACATAATAATTATGAAATATTATCTACTTATACATACATACATACTTACTTGTGTCCTATCCGTAAATGATCTAATATCGTAATTCTCTCGTGTTAATATAATGTGATCGTGATAACTGGCAGTTTTTAAGGTTAGACTTTTAGCGCATTTAAGAAACTTTTGTTGTTATTTCAACAAAATTGAACAATTTGCGGCCCTGAAAAGGGCCTTTTGTTGTTTTGCGGTGCGTCATTAAATCGTAGTAGTGGGCAGCGGCGACAGTTTTGACTTCGTTATATGACGGCGCCATCGATGCACAAAAATATATGCGCACAGATTGCGACGTACAACAACACAAAACGCGCCACCACCCCACCGAACGTACACGACGACTTAAGCACGCTCTCCTCTGATCCTGCGCGCCAGCTGGATGTCCTTGGGCATGATGGTGACACGCTTGGCGTGGATGGCGCACAGGTTGGTGTCCTCGAAGAGACCCACCAGGTATGCCTCACTCGCCTCCTGGAGTGCCATCACGGCGGAGCTCTGGAAACGCAGATCTGTCTTGAAGTCCTGTGCGATCTCACGCACCAGACGCTGGAACGGCAGCTTGCGGATCAGAAGCTCAGTGCTCTTCTGGTAACGACGGATCTCACGGAGAGCCACAGTGCCGGGCCTGTAACGATGGGGCTTCTTGACACCTCCGGTGGCGGGCGCGCTCTTGCGAGCCGCCTTGGTGGCTAGCTGCTTGCGCGGCGCCTTACCACCGGTTGATTTACGAGCGGTCTGCTTGGTACGCGCCATTGCGGATAGTGATAGATAGTTAGTTGATGCTTCAAACAAAGTAGAATGCTACGAAATGCGACCCGTGCGTGGTGACTGCTCGAGACGTATTAAAAACACGAGGTCCGCACCCACCGGTATTTATAGTTACCGAACTGACGGTCTCGCGTCCCGCTCGCACGTTCGATTAGAGCGAGAGGGAGAAAAAATAAAAAAAAAACGTATATACGAGCGGCGTCGAACGGTTTACATACTACAGAAACTTGTTACAATTGTAATATGCAATTTATTTATAAATTTTGTTGATATAATAATAAAACATTACATATTATGTATGTATTTAAATGTTAAATTGTAATTTATTTAAAAATAAATCTCATGTCATTATGTATCTGGCCGTAGTAATTTTATAACTGATATCCTTTAAAAAGTTAAATGATATCTCTTTTTATGAACGAATGAATGAATAAAATAAATAAATAAATCTATAATATCCTGAGTGTTAGTTCAAATAGTATATTAAATTTATAATAAACACATTGATGGATTTTTTATTTTTTTTCTTATCAATTCTCTCATCTAACACACATATAAGTGTAACATCACTTGAGCGTTTTCGACACCGGGCTTACAGTAAACGGACACTTAGTATGTACTTATATTGTTATCATTTTTAACTTTACTATTATATATGTAATACCTAGTATCAATTTATTTATGAGATTATATCAGAGAGATCTATGTGTATTATTTTGTATTTTTTAAATTATTATTATTATAATAATTTGTAACAGAGACAGACATAATAGCATCGTTTAAGAAACGTTTTTTCATAATAAAAACTTGAATAACATTTTGTGGCCCTGAAAAGGGCCTTTTTGAGTGTGCGCGATGCGAGATCGCTCGCAGCGTAATCAACACCTCACTTCGAGCTGGTGTACTTGGTGACGGCCTTGGTGCCCTCGCTGACGGCGTGCTTGGCGAGCTCGCCGGGCAGCAGGAGCCTCACGGAGGTCTGCACCTCCCTCGATGTGATCGTGGAGCGCTTGTTGTAGTGAGCCAGGCGGGACGCTTCGGCGGCGATGCGTTCGAATATGTCGTTCACGAACGAGTTCATGATCGACATCGCCTTCGAGGAGATACCGGTGTCGGGGTGGACCTGCTTGAGCACCTTGTAGATGTAGATGGCGTAGCTCTCCTTGCGCTTATGCTTCTTCTTCTTTTTGTCGGTCTTGGAGATGTTCTTTTGGGCCTTGCCGGATTTCTTGGCGGCCTTTCCACCGGTCTTGGGCGGCATGGCGATGTGGGATTACTCCGAATTGAACGTATAGACAAGTAGTGTTACTCTCACGGCGACGAGAGAGTGAATGCGTTTCGTCTTGGCGATTTTTTCCTACTTATTAGGTCGACCGCGCTCAACGGTGACGCGTATACGGGAGATCCGTTTGCTCGCGTCGACCAATAGGAAAGCGGGAACGCTCGAACACCCCCCTCCGCGCTCTCCCTCCCCCCGTCGTGTTAGAAAGAGAGAGTGTAATAATCGAATATCTCCCTTTCGCTCACCCGCCGTTTTAACCGATATACACATTATTACATACAATATATTAAATAGGTATGTAAGTACGAAGTATGTATTTTTTTTTTCGATTTAAAATTAATAATAATTAAAAAAAAAAAAAAAAAAAAAAAAAAAGTCTTATCGCTTAAGTACGTACCTGTCTGTTATATATCAAAACAACTATAGAAAATATAACCACGCGTTAACGTCGTTATTATTATTTGAAGTTAATATTTATTATAAACTATATATGTATATCTTTGAAATGTTTATTGATATTATTATCTCATTGCAGATACTGATCGAGTGCAACGGAGCAGCTTCGAAAATTCCAAATCGATCAACGAGTCATCGATCCATCCATAGCTGTGCGTGTGCGTGCATGCATGCATGCATGCATGTATTGTATGTATGTCTCGTTGTCTATCTATCCACTATAATTTACAAATTATTATCTCATTAACCAACACAATATTATGCATGTGTCCCATTACATTATATATTTATTTACCTATACATATTATCTATCTACTATATATTTATTAGACAGATGGTACCGTTTAAGAAACATTTTTAAATAATCAGAATCGTATTGCGGCCCTGAAAAGGGCCTTTTGTATTGTGTGTGCGTGTCGTGTGTCGAATGAATAAAAAAACGACACACTTATCATAGCGAGCGAGGAGACACTTAAGCCTTCTTCTCGGTCTTCTTGGGCAATAGCACCGCCTGAATGTTGGGCAGCACACCACCCTGGGCGATCGTCACGCCCGAGAGGAGTTTGTTCAACTCCTCGTCGTTGCGTATCGCCAGTTGTAGATGTCTGGGGATGATCCTGGTCTTCTTGTTGTCACGTGCCGCGTTGCCGGCCAACTCCAACACCTCAGCGGCGAGGTACTCCATCACGGCGGCCAGGTATACCGGAGCTCCGGCACCGACGCGCTCGGCGTAGTTACCCTTGCGCAGCAGCCTGTGGATACGACCGACGGGGAACTGAAGTCCGGCACGGTTGGAACGTGACTTGACCTTTCCCTTAACTTTGCCACCTTTGCCGCGTCCGGACATGATTGATAGGTTGGTTGTTTAACAAACTGTCACAAGAGAGAGTAGCGCAGTGTTCGTGCGCTACGTGAGACTCTAGAGTCAGACTGACGTACGTTCGACGCTTAACCCCGCATATTTATATCAGAACGAGCGAACGCAAACAGTGGGGAGGAGCGCGAGCGAGCGAGCGAGCGAGAGAGATATTGTAGTAGCTTAATAGCGGTTCGATCTTTGCACATTTTACATTTGAAATTATTTGAAAATAATGAATAATTCGCTTAGCTTAGCTCGATGATGGTAACGACGGGTCGCGTGCGTCGTGTCCCAATCGAATATGTATTATTATGTATTCATTAAATATTATTTATTTCAGCCCAGCCAGTCGCCGGCGATAAGTGTGTAAGTAAGTATCAGTAGTATTAGTAGTAATAGTAGTAGTAGTAGTAGTAGTAGTAGAAAGTGAGTCGGGCAGTCGGGCGGGGCATAGTGCTGCCGTTTGTATAAATCCTACGGTGGGATGATCTACCTAGCTAGATTAACTTTTGTTTGTTTGTTTGTTTGTTTGTTTGTTTATTAGTAACTCAAGTACGGACGGACGGACGGACTCTTCGATTAGATTAGATTAGGTTAGGTTAGGTGTTAGGTGTAGGTGTTGGTACGAGTACATAATTATGCGAGTGGACGGATCGTGCAAACTAGATTGAATTTATATACACTATCTATATATGTATGTACTATCTCGTTTTGTTTGTATTTGTTGTTTTCTCATAGTTTAGGTGGAGTGGTGGAGTGGTGGTGTGTTAATGAAGAGTATGGAACCAAGCGAGCAAGCAAGACTCGGCGTCGATTAAGAAACAATGTGTGTCTCGGTGATCATACGCGAGACACAGGCATTATGAAACGTTTGTTAGCCCTGAAAAGGGCTTTTTGTGAACGCTCTCGACGATCGTCGCTGCAACCGCAGCGTCGGCGCGGTCGGGGGCGCGCTGGGGGGCCGGCCGGCCGGCCGCTCAAGCCGGCTGGCTAGCGCACACACCACAATACATGTGCACATACCACGCGCGGCTGGCTGCGGTCGATCTTCCTTACTCTGGCGGCTGCTGATGCTGCTGCTGCTGCTGCTGCTGCTGCTGCTGCTGCTGCTGCTGCTGCTGCTGCTGCTGCTGCTGCTGCTACCAACCAACCACCCCTGCTGCACCGCGATCGACACCACAAACACCTTACTTCTTAGCTGCGGCCTTCTTGGCTGCCGGCTTAGATTTCGGTGTGGCCGCGGCCTTCTTGGGTTTGGGCGCTTTCGGTTTCTTGGTCGGCGGCTTGGCGGTCTTCTTGGCCTTGGGTGCGGCGGCGCTCTTGGCCTTAGCGGCGGCGGGCTTCTTCGCAGCGGGCTTCTTCTTGGCGGCGGCGGCCTTCTTGTCCTTTGTCGCGGCGCGTCCGGCGCTCGCCTTGCTCGGCGACGATGCGGCTGCCGCCTTCTTCGACTTGGCTGCTGCGGCGGCGGACTTCTTCGGCTTCGCCGAAGCGGCGGCCGGTTTCTTGGCCGCGCCGGCGGGCTTCTTCGAAGCGGACGATTTCGACTCGAGCTTGAACGACCCGGAGGCGCCCTTGCCCTTGGTCTGGATCAGCGCGCCGGATTCGACGGCGCTCTTCAGATATTTCCTTATGAACGGTGCCAATTTCTCAGCGTCCACCTTGTACTGGGCGGCGATGTACTTCTTGATCGCTTGGAGGGACGATCCGCTGCGTTCCTTGAGCTCTTTGATCGCGCTGTTCACCATCTCGCTGGTCTTAGGGTGCGTCGGCTTCGCCTTGGGCTTCTTGGCGCCGGAGGCGGACGCCTTCGGCTTCTTGGCGGGCGTCGCCGGTGCTGGTGCGTCGGATGCTACCGCTGTGTCTGCCATTGTTGTTGTTGTTTGTTGTATATTAGTAGTAATACTAACGAAAATAAGTAAGTATGTAACTTGTTACGCGCAAGCGTCGTGGCTACGATAAATACAGTAAAATAATTTACCAGTGGCGCCACCTATTCAAAACTGACCCGCTTATAGCGAGCATTACCCTAAAGAGAACCGCGATGTCGCTAGACGTTTTCTCGTATGATCGCTTCAAACTTTTCACTAGCATGCATCTGAAATAATAACGTTTATAAACATAATTTAACCACGATCTTTCAATTCAAGATCAAATCTTAATATTTCTTAGTGTACCTACGCTACGAACACACCCACGTGGCGTCATAATGCACACGTGGCGCTCTACAAGTGTTTATTTTCAACATTGCATACTAGACTCACCTCGGGTCATGTTTAAATGTTATTTTTCTATTGTATACACTATATTATATATGTTAATTGGACGACAAATGAAAAGCTAATATCCTGAGCTTGATAAGCAAAAGTTCACATAATCTATTTGTTTATATTCTTACCTAATTTATCGACGTCAACTCGAGGGTCGTAAAACATGAACACGGCTCACACGACACTGCCAGAGGAGCTCTGGATGTATAGAACTCTTGGTGTTTTTATTATGAATTAAATTATAACAATAAATATACAAATAGAATAGTCCAATCCGTTTCTTGAGAATATATATTAATCGGTATTTGAATATGTACTGTGTAAATCATAAAAACACGTAACAGTGCGTGCGTCTCGCCCGCCCGAGTCCCCGACGGACGACATATATTGATGAAACTCGGTACATACTACTCACTACTCTAAATATGCATGTTAAACTAGTATCTATAGATGACATTACATATATATTAAAATTTTAATGACATAAATATATTACATTTGAAATTAAAGAAAAGACGAGTACAATGTATGTACCTCCATATAAATTTAAGTCACAAATTTTTTGAGTTTGAACTTATTTATTAGTTAACCTAGTCAGTTTTAGAATATGTGTGTGTGTGTGTGTAGTTTTGTGATTTAATTATAATTAATAATATAAAATAATAATAATAATAATCAAATATACATATTACTATGTAATAAATAACACACGCACTATCTGCCGATTGTCTTTGTTAGACGTGAACAGACAGCCTACCTACATACTTACCAAACATAGACATACCTTTTTCAAAATGTATGTAACGTAAAGTTTGTCACATTAAATAAATAATACGTTTTCAGTGATGTCGAAGGAGGCGCGAACGGAGAGCAGAGCCGTGTGCCGTGCGTTGACGCATCGGTCTACTACGAGTATGTGCGAGACAAGACTGAAGAGAATTTATAAATTAAATTAACAGGTAAATTGGGTGCATGCATACAACATTGTTAACTACATTGCATTGCATTGCATAGGTACTTAACTTGTTTAATTTAGATTCAGTTGATATTTATTGAGTGAATAGAAAAGGTAGATGAAGACGACGACACGCGACATTAAGAAACAGTTATATTAATAACGAAACTCTTGCGGCCCTGAAAAGGGCCTTTTTTATATGATGGTGGTGTGGCGTCATTTCTTCTACGCGTGTCTCCCGCTCGAAATGTCATGAATGACGATCGACGACGACAGATGTAAGCAAGTTACGTCGGTCGGTCATCATCAAACCATATCGAAACAACCGGACGACACACACAGCAGCAGAGAGAAAAGAAACTTAACCTCCGAAACCGTACAGGGTGCGGCCCTGACGTTTCAGAGCGTACACGACGTCCATCGCGGTGACGGTCTTTCTCTTGGCGTGCTCGGTGTATGTTGACCGCGTCACGGATCACGTTCTCGAGGAACACCTTCAGCACGCCGCGGGTCTCCTCGTAGATCAGACCAGAGATACGCTTCACGCCACCTCTGCGCGCGAGACGGACGGATGGCGGGCTTGGTGATACCCTGGATGTTATCACGGAGCATCCTTCCTGTGACGCTTGGCACCACCTTTTCCCAATCCCTGCCTCCCTTACCGCGGCCGGTCATCTTGATACGATGAAATGTATTTCACACACACAAGATAGATACGTAGTAATGTGAACGCGAACGATGCGTCGCGTCGAACAGCAGAGACGAGTCTAACGTTCCGCGGAAGGGAACGAGTCATATTTATACTCGGCCGGCGACACGGCGGCGGAGGGATCGCGGGGTAGCGGGGGACGGGCCCGTCAGTCGAAAAATATCTAAACTGATACATGGGCACATATACATACAATTGGTTATTTTATATCCTTAATTATTATTAAAAAAAAAAAAAAAAAAAAAAAAAAACATATCTTTGAATAACGAAAAAAAAAATAAATAAAAAGGTAACGTAAGCCTCACACAGACATGTTATTTTATATGTAAAATTTAATATGTATATTAACAAACAAATAAATAAATTGAACGTTCATTCATTGATTCAACGGTTAAATTAAATTAAATTTATATACATTTAAATATGTGTATTAATTATACATAGGTATGCACTGACGAAGAAGTGTTATTTATTTTTCCTACATAATAATTAGAAATATTATCTACTTTACATACATACATACTTACTTACCTTACTTGTGTCCTATCCGTAAATGATCTAATATCGTAATTCTCTCGTGTTAATATAATGTGATCGTGATAACTGGCAGTTTTTAAAGGTTAGACTTTTAGCGCATTTAAGAAACTTTTGTTGGTATTTCAACAAAAATTGACCAATTTGCGGGCCCTGAAAAGGGGCCCTGTTGTTGTTTGCGGTGCGTCATTAAATCGTAGTAGGGTGGGGGGGGGCACGGCGACAGTTTGAATGCGTTAGTATGCGGCACCATCGTATGCACAAAAAAACATATGCGCCCAGATTGAGACGTACAACAACACAAAACGCGCCACCACCCACCGAACGTACCACGACGACTTAAGGCACGCTCTCCTCTGATCCTGGCGCCAAGCTGGATGTCCTTGGCATGTGGTGCACGCTTGGAGTGGATGGCACAGGTTGTGTCCTCGAAGAGACCCACCAGGTATGCCTCACTCGCCTCCTGTTTTTTGAGTGCCATCCGGCGGAGCTCTGGAAACGCAGGATCTGTCTTGAAGTCCGTGCGATCTCACGCACCAGACGCTTGAACGGCAGCTGCGGATCCAGAAGCTCAGTTGCTCTTCTCGGTAACGACGATCTTCACGGAGAGCCACAGTGCGGGCCTGTACGATGGGGCTTTTGACACTCCGGTGGCCGGCGCGCTCTTGCGAGCCGCCTGGTGGCGAGCTGCTTGCGCGGCGTGCGCCTTACCACGGTTGCATTACGAGCGGTCTAGCTTGTACGCCCATTGCGGATAGTGATAGATAGTAGTGATGCTTCAAACAAAAGTAGAATGCCTAGAAATGCGACCGATGCGTGGTGACTGCTCGCAAGACGTATTAAAAACACGAGGGTCCGCACCCACCGGCATTTATAGTACCGAACTGACGGTCTCGCGTCCGCTCGCACGTTCGATTAGAGTCGAGAGGGAGAAAAAATAAAAAAAAAAACGTATATACGAGCCGGTGCTCTAACGGTTTACATACTACAGAAACTGTACTGTAACACTTGTAAATATGCAATTATCTATAAATTTTGTTGATATTAATAATAAAACATTACATATTAGTATGTATAAAATGTTAAATTGTAAGTTATTTAAAAATAAATATCATGTCATTATGTATCTGGCCGTAGTAATTTTATAACTGATATCCTTTAAAAAGTTAAATGATATCTCTTTCTATGAACGAACGAATGAATGAATAAAATAAATAAATCTCTAATATCCTGAGTGTTAGTTCAAAATAGTATATTAAAGTTATAATAAACACATTGATGGATTTTTATTTTTTCTTATCAATTCTATCATCTAACACACATAATATAAGTGTACACAATCACTGAGCGTTTTCGACACGGGCTTTACGTAAACGGAAACTTAGTATGTACTATATTGTAAATATTTTTAACTTTACTATTATATATGTAATACCTAGTATCAATTTTTATGAGATTATATAGAGAGATCTATGTGTATTATTTTGTATTTTCTTAAATTATCATTATTATAATAATTGTCAACAGAGACAGACATAATAGCATCGTTTAGAAACGTTTTTCATAATAAAAACTGAATCACCAATTTTAGTGGACCCTGAAAAGGGCCTTTT
>JADPWL010001257.1:0-13536 GCA_019059595.1 Marasmia exigua | reverse complement strand
TCCCAAAACCTGAATCATGGTCTTAGCTTACCCTGGGCTAACCGGAAATTACACGCTAAGGGACAGTGGGAGAGCCACGCTTCGGCATGAATGGGCCGGCTCGACCGGAGTAATACCACGTCCTCATAGAAAACCGGCGTGAAGCAGTGCATGCGCTGTGTTTCGCTGCGTGAATGAGGGTACCGGAGGCCCAATCCAGGGGAAGGCGGGTTAAAAGGTAAGCAGCGCACTTGTGACACTACTGGTGTTGCAGGTGTCCATGGGCGGCGGTAATCGCTTACCATCAGGTGATCCGTCGGCTCGTCTGCCACCTATATCATAAAAAAAAATAAGAAGGTGAAGAAGATCGCATAGAAATACTTATAAAATTTTTGTTTTTATAATTTAGTCATTACCTTCATTTTAGTTTCATTACCGTCACGTTTATTGCTGACGGTAATTGATGGTAATGAAAGTGAGGGTAATGAATTTTTCAAGCTATTTTTTATTTTATTCTGCAATTAATCGATAACCGTGTATAATAATAATACCACTTATGAACATTCACATTACAAATGCAACAAGACCAAAAGTATACAAAAACCACATTTACTTACTTTAAAAATCCGCTGTCGGTAATGATTTTAAATTTGGTTGAAGCACGAATTCGGCGATGTTTTTCGCGTCTCCAACAAAAACTACCGCACGTCCTGCCGCGTTCGTTGCTGCTGGCCGACTGACTGGCAAGTGAGTATGCGGGAGGGGTGCTGTGATCCAGGTAGATGCGTATACAGGATGATTTTGATATGTCAAGCCGTGCTGAAGGTAATGAACATTTTTTTTCGACAAAATGTTTTTGTCACTTTGTACTTAAATTATAACAATATTACAACTTTTGAATTCATAATTCTATTCCCTAATATATGCTTGATTAACCTAAAATAACAATACGCAAGATTAACCTATACTTTATTTTTATTTTTAAATTGTTTCTTAACCATTGCAAAAACGACACTGAAGGTAATGAATTTTCAGCAACTAAAACATATTTTTCAGTCACTTCCTCTTCATGAATAATTTCACTTCAATGTGGCAGTAATAGCTAAGTAAGACACTCATGAATAAAAAATATTTGTGGCATCCAAGGTTGTTTAAATTCACCAAAAAAGTTACGGACACGTGTTTTGCACGAAATGAGAGAAACACCCGCTACGTGAGTGACGGTACCGGAGGTCCAATCCCTCACTCACGCAGCGAAACACAGCGCATGCACTGCTTCACGCCGATTTTCTATGAGGACGTGGTATTACTCCGGTCGAGCCGGCCCATTCATGCCGAAGCGTGGCTCTCCCACTGTACGAGCTTATTTGTACGAAATATACTCTATGTGTGGTTAGATAGATATTTATGAACATAATTTACATAAAACCAACACTGAATTACTTCATCTCAACCATCATCTCTTGTTAATAGCCTCTTTTTGTTTATTTTTAGTTTAGGTACTGTAAATAGGTATTTTTTAGGGTTTCGTATTTATATTCTTATTATTATGACAATGTTGAAAATAAATCTTTGACGCATTAATAAAAGGAACGGAAAATTCTGATACGAAACACTTAATATTTCTCCTATACAGGGTGTATCTGTCAACATTTACATCCCTGTAACCACGTGTTCTACCAACCATTCCGAACAACAAATGTTCAATGACTTTTAGAAATTAATCGAATTTTTTTTCAACTTCCCATACAAAATGGCCAAGTCACGTGACCAACTTTGTATGACAAGTTGCATTTTTTTATGCGAATTTCCAAAACACTTAATATTTCTCCTATACAGGGTGTATCTGTCAACATTTACATCCCTGTAACCACGTGTTCTACCAACCATTCCGAACAATATCTGTTCAATGACTTTTAGAAATTAGTCGAACTTTTTTTCCACTTCCCATACAAAATGGCCAAGTCACGTGACCAACTTTGTATGACAAGTTGCATTTTTTTATGCGAATTTCCAAAAGTCATAGAACAAATGTGGTTCAGAATTGTTTAGTAGAACACGTGGTTGAAGGTATGTGAATGTTCACAGATACACCCTGTATACTTAATTGTGCCTTTGACAAAATATTCAGACATCAGCCGAGGAAACATTGTGAAACAAATTATACCTACTTATATCTAAATACTTGTAATACTTGGGTCGGGCAAGAAGACTCAGCTGTCTAATTTGTTAATTCCGGCATTGTCTTGTCTCTGATTCCTCGTCTGTAGCGGGGATTCCCCGTCTATTGTGAGGCTAATTACGCTGTGGCAGCTCCGTTCATTATTCCCCTGCTTTTATTATTATTTAGGTTTAATATTTGCTAACCGTTCGTCGCAATTTCAGTCTAGTCCGATGAATTGACTTTTTTATGCTAGAGGCGGACAAACGAGCTAGCGAGTTACGTAAAGTAATCAACGGCTCCCATGAATATCCGCGAATATTATTAGAGATATCGCTAATGTGTTGCAGGCCTTTTTATGAAAGATAATGCTCTTCTCTTGACTTGACTACAAAAAATATCAAGTATACGCTCAAATTCCACTTCTTTCACGAATATTTAAGATAGTAATCATACATAATTCTTTAATTTCATGATTATTTAATTTTATTTTATTTAATTTCTTTTTTTCCTGATAATGTCAGATGACTTGATCAATTTCAGTGTTTCTTCTTCTGGGAGTGGCAAATACGTTGTTCGTTTTGTTTGTAATTTTGTAACTTTTTGTTTTTTTTCTTTCTTAACATTAGGTACCCACTTGCATTTCTGTTAAACAACCTAGTGATTATCAGTGGAAACTTGTAATTGGCCCTCAATGTTTTTTTTTTCTGTGACTGTATCCCTAAATTTAGCTGTAAGTTTTCCAAAAACTTGTAAAATAAAAAAAATAAAATAAAAAATGTATTTGTCCCAGTCTTGTATGTGTCTTTTGTATAAATATGGATCGGCGTAAACAGAATAGGTACTTACCTACTAAGTATATAATTATAAACGATAGTGGTTTGCAGTGCTAAGTTAAACCTGAATAATGCATGTAAGATATTTTATGTGATAATAAAATATTTTGGCCTACATCCGGAAAAGTGGACCAGACTTATCACCCATTGGCAACCAGCAGAACGTCGATTGAGAGGCAGGCCAAAAAAGAGATGTCATGATGATTTTGACCACTTCTCGGGCAATGGCAAACCATCGCCACAAATAGAGTCCAATGGCGGCTTTTAGGCGAGGCCTTTGCCCAGCAGTGGGACGACGCAGGCTTAAATTTTTTTTTTCTAATTTTCATTAACATTGTCCTGCTTCTGATTTCACGTGTGTTGCATGAAATATCCAGCCCGTTTACAACTGGTCCCCGGGCTGGAAAAACTCGCCCGAAAATTTAAATATTTTTCTTGGTTACTGGTCTAAACTAACCGTATTATGAAAAATATACTTACCTGGTAATGTAATATCCTCTGATCTCAACGTGTCATTTGTCATTTTCGTAGCTCGGGGTACGACAGGAATATGATCCAGGATTTGGTTCCCCTGTTAAAGGGTTGCGTAGGTCAGACGGCTGTCGCTTTATTGTATTTTTTTTCTTTAACAGTGTTTTTTCTAGATATATCCTTTGATGTTAATAAGTAGATACTTATATTAATGTTGGCTGGTGACTTACTCTCTCTACCTCTATGGTTCCGACAGAATACCAGCGTCATGGCGTTCCGGCGCCGTGACATACTGCTGAGTGGCAAGGTCATTTTGGAAGCATATCATGGAAAGTGTTTTTCTTTTTAACCGACCTCTAAAAAGTGTAAAATAATATTTTAACACTTCATACACTTCAAATAACATTTTATAACAGAAACTTACACTTACACTCGAGAAAAGGTGTTACCGAAGTCGGTGCCTAATCCCTGTCGAATAATTGAATGTTGTATTCATCTTCAGCCCATTTAAGTCCCCACAGCTGGGGCACGGGCCTCCCTCAATCACATGAGGGGTAATTGCCATACTCACCACGCTTGGCAGGCGGGTTGGCGAGGGTTTTGATATAAATGCAGAGTTTTCCTTCTCTGTTCTGTGTCTGTGAATGTTGTATTACAAGATAATATTGTCCTCCACCACATCCACCAGGATTGTGGAAGGTGTGGGTTCGAGTCCCGCCTGATCACGAGATGAAATTTTTAAGTGTGTTATTTACTTGAGATAGTATTGTTCTATTAAGATTTTTTCTTGTACTAATCATGTTATGGGTTTACCAAATAAATTTTTCATTTAATACTATTCTGTTCTATTTTAATTACCAAACTCCCCCAATCCTTAATCATGGTCGAAGCGCCCCCCGGACTCCCAAAGCGACAGCCTTGCACGCAACCAGGAATTACACGCTACAACACGCCTCGGCATGAATCGGCCGGCTCGACCGGTGTGATACCACGGCCTCACAGAAAACCGGCGTGAAGCAGCACTGATGTGCTGTTGCGGCGTGAAGCAAAAATTTGTGACTCCACTGGTGTCGCGGGTGTCTATCAGACGATCCGTCTGCTCGTCTGCCACTGAGAGACAATGTCAGACAATGAGAGAGAGAGAGAGTAAGCAGTCTACGCCGATCTATTTTGTGCTACACCCATCAAATATTGTAATATTATATTACCTATTTAAAGATTCTACTTGAACAACGAATAACGTACCCATGTTCAATCTCGATAAAGCGTCTTGATCTGATAAACCGTGACCCTAACCCCCACTCGGCAGAAATTCTGCAAGAAAGCAAAGTTATTATCTTGTTATAAAATCTAGCTTAGTAAATACTTCAGTCCTGTGATAGGGGTTGTTTCCAATTTCCAATTCCATTATACCTTACATAGAAGCAATTTGTGTTAATTTCCATATCTACTATTCAGTGAGTGACTGCCTCGGTGGGCGTAGTGGTTAGTGGGTTGAACTAAAAGCGACGGCTGCGTAAGAGGTCCCGGGTTCGAACCCCGGCTCGGGCCCAAAATTGTACCTACGTTTTCGGTACTAAATTCTTAGCCCGGAGTCTGGAATTGGTCTTGTACCCCCGTGCCTCGAAAAGCACGTTAAGCCGTTGGTCCTGCTCCCAATCCCTCTCCGGTCGTGTCACGCTGGTGTCCCATCGGAATAGAGAGTGCACTTATGTTTGCGCACACACTTCTAATAAATATCTTAAATATTGAGAAATTATATCTATTATTATATTTATTATTCATGAAATTTCAGTACATTTAGGTACCTGCCACCATGATAAAAATTAAATTAGTTCAACATGCTTTGGGTTAGTTACGGAGATTCTTGATTAAAAGACGTATTATTAGGATTCGTTTATTTGACACAACAGCCATGTACAAAAGCAAAGACAAGGAAGGGAGTGGGGCTCAGTGTTGCCCAGACTAATGTAAAAATAAATATCATAGACTTATATCATAGACTACAACATGCCCCTTTTTAAAAAAGATAAACTGACATTTACATTGACAATCATTTTGAAATGACTTTGACATATACATAACCTTATTTTGTTCAACTAAAATTTAAGTTAATTAATACATAATTATTCATGAAATATTACACTGATATAAACAAAACAAAGTGCAATCAAGGGATATCTAGCAAGTATCTATTAAGTGAAAGTATTGGTTACATTATGATATGCAATAGTAACATTAAATTATTTTGTTATGAAATTATACAAACAATATTTTTCAATAAACATTTACAAATCAAATTTCTGAGTTTTCTTAATTAACCTACCTCGTGAACTATATTTTCTTTCAGTGCTTGTAGCATCATTACATTGTGAAGTTGACATATTCTATTATCTAATACATTAGGACTTTCTGGTAAGTTATCTAAATTTACATACTGAGTTGGCATAGGACTCTGCATTTGATATTCATTATAATCATGCATACTTTCAGGTGATTTTACGCATTCATCAACATTAACAAACAATGGCGATTTCACTAGACATTCATTGTTAGACTGACTTTGTGATTCAACTAGACTTTCAGACTCATTTGAACAATTGGTTTCAAGTGACAATGAAAAGAATCAGAATCATTGTTCTGTTCTACTGAATTGGATTAGTACAATATTCATTAGTGAAAATAAATACACAATTATCATCTTCCTCAAAAGAATTTGACTTTTTACATTCATATTTTAAATTATTTCTCAATTGACATGAACTTGGTTCCTTAAATCTGACAATTTTGTTCTTTGAGACATGATTTTGTTGAATCAACTATTTGACTTTTGATTGTTTGACTTGTAATCAAAACGAATAAATTGACTATTTCTACGATAAGTTACATTATTACAATCTTTAACAATGTATGATCTCGGATATGTTTGTGTTTTTGACACAATAGTACCTTTAGTCCATATAATATCTTTTGGATTTTTCTTAAAATAAATATTGTCATTTATGGAGAATTGGGGAACATAATTTTTACAATTTCTGTCACAATACAATTTAGTTTTTTCTAAGTTTTTCTGTTTTGTCTTATAATGTTCACCGCTATGTTTGACAACTTTGGGCTTTAAATTACATATCTGATTAGGCAAATTTTGATCTCAAAGTCTAGACATTAAAAGGTTGTGGCAGGAGAACTAAGGTTACCTCTGGGTGCGTTTCTATATTGTATTAACCCTACAGTACGGATTCTGAACCAGAATCTTCACAATCTTCTACATATGTTTTTAATTATTTTTACAGAAATTTCAGCTAACCCCGTTGGACCTTGGAAAATGTGGACTTGAGTACAATATGTTCAATATCCCCAGTCATGTAAAAAAATTAAACTCTGAGGAGTTGTATGTGGACCTCCATCTGACACTAATGTCATTGGAATACATGACGAGCAAATATAGATTTTAACTCTGTTATGACACAAAACTTCTACTATCTTTATTTAAAATGCAATTTCAATGTAATTAGAATAATAATCTACAACTAACAAATATTCTTTTTCCTTTATATTTCAAATAAATCTGTTGCAACTTTTTGCCATGGAAATAATGGTTGTTCATGAGATAACATAGGTTGTTTTGTTTTATTTGATGAATAAATAGCACAAGATTCACATTGTCTAATTTTATTTTCAATGTCCTGGTTAATGTTAGGCCAATAGACTACACCTCGAGCTAAATTTTTAGTCTTTTCAATACCCTGGTGTCCATCATGTAATATATTAAGAATTTCATCTTCTCTCATTGATTTAGGGATAGTTACTGAATTGTTCTTGAAAACTATGTCATTTACTACATGAATTTCCTCTTTAATGTTCCAATAAGGTAAAGTTAAAGTATCACAATTGTTTTTTACAATTTGGCCATCCATTTACATAATATTCCTTTAATTTTTGACAGACTAAATCTTGATTAGAATGACTTAAAATTTTTTCAAGCTTTTCTGGTGAGATAGCTAAGTTGGAAGTTAATAAATTAATGTGAATTTCGATATTTTGAATCTATATCTTCTAAGCTAATTAATTCTTGGTTATACTTACTATCTTTGGCTGGTGCTCGAGACAAAGTATCAGATATATACGTTTCTGAGCCTTTTGTATAAGAAACAATTAAATGATAAGCCTGTAATGTAATCATCATACGCTGTAATCTTGTAGGGACTTCTGCCAATGGTTTTTTGAATAATGTTACCAATGGTTGATGGTCTGTTTCGACCTGAATGGGTTTACCATATAAATACTGATGAAACTTTTTGCAGCCAAATACTATAGCATAAAGTTCTTTTTCTATTTGTGGCATAATTAATTTGAGATTTATTTAAAGTTTTTGAAGCATATGCAATAGGGACTGTTTCCATGTAATATTACTGCACCTACTGCATGTTGTGATGAATCGACAGACAATCGAATAGGCTTTTTCATGTCATAATGTACTAACACAGGAAAAGTACATAATAATGATTTTAATTTTTTAAATTGTTGTTCATGCTGTTCTAACCATTGCCAACTACTATGTTTTTTGAGCAATTCTCTCAAAAGAGAAGTTTTTTCTGCTAGGTTAGGTATGTATGAACCTAAATAATTGACCATGCCCAGGAATCTTTGTAGTTCCTTGACATTTGTTGGACTTGGCATTTTAGATATAGCTTCGACTTTTGACTGATCAGGATATACTCCTTGTTTATTAAATATATGACCCACATAACGTATTTCAGACATACCAAAATGACATTTAGATTTATTGAATTTTAAATTGACTTTAGAAGCACGCTGGAACAGTAATTCAAGTCTTTCATTGTGTTCCTTTTCTGTAGACCCATTATACCAAAATATCATCGACAAAAATAATTATACCTGGCAAGTCACCAAACAGTTCATTCATTGTTCTATGGAAAATTTCACCACTAGAGTTGATACCATAGGGCAATCTCAAAAATCTGTATCTCCCATAAGGTGTATTAAAAGTACAGAGGTCACTACTCTCATTGTCTAAGCATATAGTCCAATAACCGAACTAGCGTCTAATTTAGAAAAAACTGAAGCTCCGGCTATTTTGGATCTAAGATCATCAAATGTAGGGTAGGGATAGTGAGGTCTTTTGATGGCTTTATTCAAATTTCTTGGATCGAGACAAATACGCAATTTACCATTTGGTTTTTCAACCAAAACAATTGAATTTACCCACTTAGTCGGCTTTTCTACTTTTTCAATGACTTTAAGTTTTTCCATATTTTTTAATTCATCTTTAAGACGATTTTCTAAAGAATAAGGTATTCTACGAACAGGGCAAATCTTAGGTGGTACACTACTATCAATGTCTAGATTGAGCTTTGTATGGCAGACAACCTAGGCCTTCAAATGTATTTGCATATTTAAAAACAATTTGTTGTACTGACCTTTCTTGAATTCCAAGTACTCGTTTCACAATACCCAATTTTTCACATGAATTCCATCCAATGATAGTTTTACATTCACAGTGAACAATTATAAAAAACAATTTAGTTTTCAAACCATTTTCAAATTGACAATCAAGTAGACATGATCCTAAATTTGGTACTAATTGTCCTGAAAAAGAAAAATCTTATTATTTGTCCTAGATATATTAATTTTACACTGAGATTTTTTCTAATTTCATCTAAAGTTTTCTTGCTAATGACATTTGTATCTGCACCTGTGTCGATCTGACATTGAAGTTTATAACTATTAATGTAAACATTTATTTGCCAATTTTTTGTGTTAGAAATATTTATAGAATTAATTACAAAATTTTCTGAATTATCACTCACATCTTCACAAGAAATATTACTCACTTGGTGTTTGATTTTATTGTAGTTTTGTTCGGATTTTCTGAAAAAACATAATTTTGGCAAAGTGTCCTTTCTTCTTACAATTGTTGCAAATCTTGTCCTCGGCAGGGCATTTATATCTGTGAATCTGACCACATTTTGTACAATTTCTTGTTTCTGATGACTTATTCCGTCGGTACCGGTTTGACGATTGATGTCTTCTTGGAGAATGGTTTCTTTGTTGAGATCTACTTCTTTGTAATGACCGATTCATTTGTCTTTGTTTATATTTATTATCTGACTTTATTATCTGTATTCTCTCATTGTTAGAAGTTCCATTTTCTTGGACTAATTTATTTGAACGTTCTTGTGACAATTCTCGACTTTTGGCTATTTTCATGGCTGTCTCCGTCGTCAATTTTTCTTCTTGTAAGAGTCTTTCTTTAATGTGTGTATTTGTTATTCCTATGACTAGCATGTCTTTTATAAGAGATTCTTTTAATCCTTGAAAGTCACATGTGGAAGCTAAATTATTCAATATTGTCAAATAGTCGTCAAGCGATTCTTCGTATTTTTGCATTCTAGTAAAGAAGTTGTATCTTTCCACAGTTATATTTAAATGCGGGCTGAATTTTTCGTCAAATTTTTTGATTATGTCTTCCACTTTGGTTTGCGTCCTATCAATGTCGAAACTGTTGAAAATTTCAATTCCCTCGTCACCAATAGCGTTTAATAATATTGCAGTTTGCTTTGACAATGGAAATTTTTCAATCTCATTTGCGTCTTTGAAAATTTCGAACCTTAATTTCCATTTTTTCCACTTTTCAGCGGCATTGTCACCATTTTGTATGTTTAATGGTCTGATGTTTGCGAACACGTTATTGACAACTTGAGTTTTTTCTGCCATTTTCCAAAAATATTTGTATTTTTACTCACTGTGTAAATCCAGACTTTTCTTTTTGCACCAATTTTGACACCATGCTTTGGGTTCGTTACGGAGATTCTTGATTAAAAGACTTATTATTAGGATTCGTTTATTTGACACAACAGCCATGTACAAGAGCAAAGACCAGGAAGGAAATGGGGCTCAGTGTTGCCCAGACTAATGTAAAAATAAATATCATAGACTTATATCATAGACTACAACACAACATATTTTAATGAAGCCCTTTTGTACAGTTAAATTACAATTACCTTTAATCTCATAAGCTGAAATTCTATTAGATAAGCACTAATTTTATAGTTACAAAAGTCTATTAACTTTTAATTTACTAGTAAATGTCTAAGGTAATTGTGCGTTTTTATCATGCCACTAATTATATTATGTCGCGGGCATATTGAAGAAATTTGCCGTGAAATTGCCGTGTAATCCCCGTCAGAGTAGAATGGCCCACCCTCCCTCTTACCGAGAGGTGTCGTAAAAGGCGACTAAGTAAAGCTGCTTGGCATATCATCAGCACCCAGAGAAAAGGAAAACACTCTGCATTATTGCAAACCCTCGCCAACCCGTCTGCAAGGGTGGTGAGTATATATACAACCCTGCTTGTTTAACCGTCCTATTTTTTTTAGTTTTTTTAACTGTATCAGATAGGTAAACCGTTTGACCTAAGGTTTGGTAAGTGATAATATGTCTAATAATGTAGCACGTTTTAGCCTAGAAGAATACCTATTTCACCTCGCGCTTTGAAAACCCCCAAATTGTAGTCTCTATGGACACCTCCTGCATGCAGCTGATTCCACTGTTTCGCAGTACGAATAAGGAAACAGGATTCGTTTCTTGTGTCGGACATTTGGTATTTCCTACTCTATGTCGATTAGGGTCTGCGTGTTGTATTAGTGAAGAACGGAGATGCTCCAATGGCATTGTACATTGCCGTGGTGCACTCTCCAAACATGTATCCGATAGAAGATCGAACTCCCTTATCGAGGGCATTAGCCATACCGAAAGTGATATCACATGCCTCCAGAAAAACCAGGCGTCAAGCAGCACTGTGCTGTGTTTGTAAATGTGGTGAAGTGAGGGTAACTGGAGCCCAAAGTCCGGGGAAAGGGGAGTAAAGGTTGGCACGGCACTTGTCATTGGGACATTGATGTCTCGGGTGGCCAATGGGCGGCGGAAATCGCTTACCACCAAGTGATCCGTTTGCTCGTCTACCACCTATCACATAAAATAAAAAATTGTACTGATGAAACAAATCATGGAAAATGTTTGTTTTTCATTCATTAACACTTTTAGGAGGATATAGGGTCTTACCTCAGAAAAAAAAAACACCTTCCCATACAAAACTAATCCGCTGATTGGTGCAATTCGTATTGGAAAGCATATTTTTTTTGAGATTATATCCTATGTTCCTTGGGGGAAAAATGTTGTTATGATCAGTATATGGCCCCTCGACTAAGTGGAAATAAGGCGGTAAAAATGCACAGTGTATACAGGGTCGTCCGTTTTTAAACGCTTGGCATTATGGAAGGTACATAATATAGACTACATCTTAAAAAGTGATGTGTTGTTTTTTATTAACCGACTTCAAAATAAAGAGGAGGTTCTCATTTCGACATGTATATAACGGAGGCTGGTCGAGCTCTTAGTTATCAGATAGGTTGCGCAAGACGACCATCGACTCCATCCAAAGAAAGTTCCTTGACGTTTCCAAACATAATAGAGGGCGCCACTGTGCTGACGCTACGACATATATTTATTTTTATGGGATAAAGTTTGTTTGGTATTTAATTATTACGAATATTGGTTTTTGGGCACTGAGAAAATGAGAAGTAAATAAGTATCGTCATTTTAGGTGGACCTGGTACTAACGGTTTCCTTTTAAACTTTTTGGTAAAAATAACGGGGGGGGAAAAAAACTATTGGACCAATTTTTCCCTCGATTAAATAAAAATTTGTTAGATCTGAACTACGTTTTCATTTATTTGAACAACATTTTCCTATAAGGCTCCAATGTAAGGTCAGAGTCGTGGTGCGCACAGCGTACCTTCGACATTATGATGAGCTGAGGCCTATTAGGTGCCTATACTGTTTTTTTTATTGTATTGTACTATGTTCCTTCTATACTATTTGAATTATAGTACACATTGTACAACTGTATTGTAAAAAATTGAGGTGCCCAATAATTATCATTTTCTTTTTTTTTTACTGGACATTGGCTCTCCTCAGCCTGTGGTAGGCCCACGTTGCAATAACAGCGGAAGCGATGTCCAAGCCATCACCTCTGTTGTCATTGTCTGGGACTGCATATTGGGCCTCGCGCGTTCTTCGAAAATCGAGAGAATATTCGCGTGACGGGTGCTGCCATGGAAGCCAGAGGCCACGCGAGCCGCACCCAAACCCTGTGCCATCAACATCCCACGACCACTCTGCCAAGAGTGCCCGACTAAGTAGAAAAGACAATAAAAAGGCTTTTACAGGTGAATTTTCGAAGGGGGGTTCCCCCCCCTAATAGTATTTTTTGTGACAAACTGAATTCCACGAAAGCGAAGCCGGGAAGGCGGCCGCTGGCCTTGGAATAAAGCCAAAATTGCGTTTAAAATGTTTTTTATTTCCCACCCTCTCAATTTTCTTCCAATTTACCCCGCAACATTCGGCACAATGCCCTGGTAGCCTCAAATATACGTGTAGAAAATAGTTCATTCAACTGAAAGGAGTGGAGTGAGTAAGTCCTTTTGATCAGTAATTATTTATAAACTGTATTAAAGAAAGTTGATGTCCAATAAGGAACTGCTGCAGCTTTTGGTCCTGGGGGAAAGAGTCAAATTTTTGAAATAGATTGTCCTAGCTCTGGACTTTCAGGAGGGGAGAGCTGAAAATTTATTAGATCATATTTGTCCTGGCTGTTTTGATGCAGCTCCTTCTGGGTACAACAAGACTTGTAGGACTCACTTGTCCTGCCCTCACTTTTGTTCCAAATCTTCTGCCAATAGATTTCGCCTGGTTGTCATCACATTGCGCAAGTGTTTCATCTTTTTGGGTTACGATAGTTGTCTATAGAAAGAATAATATATAATAAAATCTCTTTAAAATTTGTATATGTAACTATTTATAGTCATAGGAACTGTTTTTATACTACAGGGAAAAAATAACGTCTGTGAATCAGAGAGATTGCCAATGCGTTGCCGGTTCTTTTAAAAAGAAGTCGGGCTCTATTCATTGTATGTCTCAACACAATCGTTGCCAGAATCCATACAATCGTTTCGTTCTCGCTTTAGCTCATTTAAGACATATTGATTTACTTACTAATGTACATGA
>JADPWL010001252.1:0-11615 GCA_019059595.1 Marasmia exigua | reverse complement strand
TGCCCCAACAAGTTCTCGCGCGCAACCCAGAAAACTTACTCTTTCGTGTCACCTCCATTACAGTAAAGGTATAATAATGTAAATTTTATTAATTTGATGTCATTTAACACACACATGAGGTTGAGTTTTGCTGAAAAAAATCTATAAAAATTCACATCTGAAAGCACACCGTCCTTGTGTATAAATTCAAAACCACATTATAACAAAAGACAGATGACAGACAGATGAATTTTTCTGTTAAGCAGTGTTGCTATTTAATAACTAGATATGAGTACAACCCGTGCGGATAAAGACGTCTATACTCGCACTCGTGGGGTGCGAGTATAGACGCAAATATTGTGCGAGCGAGAAGTGAATAGATGCGCCGCCATTTCTGATCCCATTCTTTATCCGCACGGGTTGTAGGTGCCATATAAAAATGTGCATAGTTACTTTTCAGGATTTATTTGTGAATATTTATATCCCTTTAACCACGTGTCCTATCAACCATTCTGAACAACATTTGTTCTATGACATTTGGAAATTTATAGCGTAGCTACTTTGGGAGTGGGTAGTGTTAGTACTGTGAGGGTTGGTTGGTAGGTAGCCAAAACACTTTATGGAGATATATCTTCGTATATTGTCTCAAATTAACACAAGATAATAATTATTTATATCGGAGCAACAACTTAACATGGACGCGGTTGGTTAGCGAGAGAGTGAGGTAGGTGTGGGGGGAGAGGAACTCCCGTACCAATCAAACCAGTATTGCCCTGCGGGCGTTTACGGAACTAACATGGCAGAAAATAAGTGCTAGCGGTACCTAACCGGCAGCAAGGCATTGCGCTTAGGGCGCGATAGAGGGCGCTGTCTCGCTATATACTCCCCCTCCAGAGGATGAAAGCGTCCTCGCTCATTCGCTGGCCATACATTATCATTGTTACAAACATTTACAGAAACACTACTTTGGTTAGACACATTATGACATTCATTATTTGAATCCACATTAGAATTGTAATTTCTATTCGTTACATAAAGATTAGGCGAGTACATACATTCCTCCCTATCTGACACATTATTACATTTATTCTCATTTAAGTTACGACGGGGACGGCCACGTTTCCGCACCGGAACTACAGGTTGAGGTAGGGTCGTATCGCGACCCAGGTAAGGTGTTAACTGTTTAATGTGATACTTCCCTAAGTACCTACTGGAGTCCTGTGCGGGTGCTATGATATAAGTTGTAGGGCTTACCTTTTTAGTAACCACGTATGGTCCATCTCTTTTGGTACGAACTTCGATGTCAGGTCCTTTCCTTTGTTGCTAAGTACATGCGAATTCAATAATACCAAGTCACCTGCAACAAAACTTTGTCCTACGCGACGTGACTGATCACCATAGTCCTTTCTTTTATCCTGCTGACTTTCGACCTTCTCGCGAACTGCAGCTAGCGTATTGAGAAAACGTTTTAGGTATGGTGTTATCTGTGGAACGAAATTTTCTTTCTCCAAAACCAAACGAGGATCATTTCTTACTTCTAAAGGCGATCTCAGCTCTCTGGCAAACATCAAGTACGCTGGCGAAACTCCTGTAGTTTGACAGCGTGCAGAATTTAACGAAAAACGTATAGACGGTAAGTATATAGGCCAAGAATTATGTTTATTACCTACTAATTGTGATAACTGTACTTTTAAATCTCTATTCTTTCTTTCCGCAGGGTTCCCCTCAGGATGATACAGCGGTAACAATTCCTGCTTCACATCTAACACGAACATACACTGTTGCATTACAGCTGAAATAAATTGTACACCATTATCTGAAATAATGCGACGCGGTAGACCAAAACGTAGAAAATATTCCTCTATGAGTGTACGCGCGCACGCCTCAGCTGTCGCTTCTCGAAGCGGATATAACTCGACCCATCTAGTTGCGGTGTCCTCGACCAATAAAATCCATTTTTCATCCTTATCACCTGGAGGTAAGGGTCCGAATAAATCTATAGCAATAACCTCATTTCTCTGATTCAGGATCGGCGTCTGCAACAACCCTGGTGGCTTGTCGTTGGCAGCCTTGTAGCGCTGACACGATGTACACGTTCTGACATACTCGACAATGGCACGACGCATCCCTGGAAAATAAAACTTTTGAGCAACTCTTTGATATGTCCTCTCGATCCCTTGGTGACCTGCCAGAGGAGAGTCATGACATTCTTTTAATACTTCTTCTCTTTGATCCACAGGTATAACTAATTGCGGTTCTTCTGTATCCGCATCCGGATTATAGCGATAGAGCACTCCTTGCTCCATAATATAACCTCTTCCCGTCCAACGATGAACATCAATTTCCTCTTCACTTTCCAGATTCCTAATTATCTTAGCAAGTTCAGGGTCTGCCAGCTGACCTGATCTTAACTCGGAGGGTCTCTTCGCAGGTAAGTCAATCGTTACTGAACATATCCCACATGCATCTGCGGAGTTCTCATCGCAGTTGGGACGGCTCAGGGTATCTGCTATTATATTTACCTTCCCTGGTGTATACTCATAATGCAAATCAAATGCTTGTAATTTCAGTGCCCATCTTACCAATCTGCCTGATGGTGATTTTACAGTCATTAGCCACTTCAACGGCTGGTGGTCGGTACCTACGACAACCCTATGACCATCAATATAAGAACGAAAACGTTCCACAGCCCAGACTATGGCTAAGGCTTCCCTCTCTGTTGTTGAATAATTTCTTTCTGCTTGATTGAGCAATCGGCTCGCATATTCAATAGGCCTTTCATCATTACCTTCTCCTTGTAGAAGTACTGCACCCAGAGCGTAGTTACTGGCATCAGTTCTGAGCACAAACGGTTTGGTGTAGTCAGGTTGGATGAGGATGGGTGGTGACGTCAGCAACCTTTTTAGCTCCTCGAAGGCTTGATCTTGCTCTGTCTCCCATCTCCATGGCTCATGTTTCCTAGTCAACTTTGACAGTGGTTCTGAAATTTTAGAAAATCCAGGTATTGGTTAAAGAAATTTATTCTCATAAAAGACAAGTTATAGTCACTTACATGAGAACATAATGACAAATATCAGTAAATAGTTGGAAGCAAATAAATCGTTCAAACGCTTTACCGTTTGGTTAATACTTACCTAGTGCCTTCTTAAAAACATTAATCTTACTATGTACATTCCAAAATGTGTTTTGCGAGTTGTATTTTGAATGCACTGAGTTTACATTTTTATTTCTGAGGGTGTTTTGTTATACAATTGCGCTCCCTCAAAAGTAATCATTTTTTTGCCGTAATTGGTTCTGACTTTGGGTAGTGCGAGAAAACTGGGGCGACGAGTGCTCCGTTCAGAAAAGTGCTTGACTGTGTGTAATGCTATGTTAGTATGGAGAGAGCTTTTTAAAATTTTTCTTATTAGAATGCAGATATTATATGTGTATAATTTGTTGACATTCATTAGTTTAGTATCTTTATATATTTTAGACGTTGATGTAAGGTAATGATATTGATATAGTGTTTTAATAATTTTGTTTTGTGCGATTTGAAGATCTGCTAATTTTGTTTTACTAGCATTACCCCAAAGCTCTATTAAGTAAAGTAGATGCGGCTTGACCAGGGAGTTATATATTGTATATCGTATTCGGCGCGGGATGCACGTGTTAATCTGTTTGAGGGGGGCGATAAGCGAGATTAATTTAGCTCTAACATGCTCGATATGCACATTCCATGTCAAACCACTATCAATCCTAAGACCCAGATATTTTTCGTGATTTTTTTGTTTTAATTCAGTGTTGCCTATTTTAAGCGAGTGAAATGGTTTTATTATTTTATTCTTTGCCTTAAATATAACGTAGCAGGTTTTTTGCGCATTGATTGTCAGAAGATTATAATTAAACCATGAGACAAGTTTATTCAGATCATCTTGGGCTTTGGGAATGATATCAGCAATGTCAGATCCGAAATAAAATAAACACGTATCATCGGCATACAATGTTATTTGCCCATGTAAATCCAGTTCTTTAATGTTATTTATGTAAATGGTGAAGAGCAAAGGTGCCAAAATCGATCCCTGAGGAACACCGTGTGTTATGGGTAGTTCTTCACTCTGAGTATTTTCTATTTTAACTATTTGAGATCTGCCTGATAAAAAGGATCGAAAAATACTTAAAGCTGAACCCTGTATTCCTATTCTTTCTAATTTATTTATGAGCAATTCATGACCAACCGTGTCGAATGCTTTTTTCAAGTCTATAAATATACCAAGGGCTATATTTTTCTTGTCTATCTCTAGTTTTATTTTGGTTACTAAATCAAGGGTTGCTGTCAACGTATTACATTTCGGTCGAAAACCAAATTGACGATCGAATATAAAATTTATGGATGTTAAATAAGTATCTAGACGATTAAACATAATTTTTTCCAGTATTTTTGATAAAACAGGCAACACCGAAATTGGTCTGTAGTTTCCGGGATCAGTTTTTGCTCCAGATTTATATAGAGGAATAACTTTTGCTATTTTCAGAGATGATGGGAAGTATCCGGACAAAAGAATATTGTTAAAACAAGTAGCCAAATTAGGGGAAATTATTTTTTTCAAGCATTTTATAGTTTTGGTGTTAACTCCATCTAGACCAGCACTAGAATTTACGTCTAGATTATCTATGATTTTAATTATTTCATCAGCAGTACAAGGTTCGAGTGCGATTAGTCCCGAGGAGTATACTGTGTAAGGAAGGGCTTTCTCTGTGTTGTAATGGTAATATTTGGGAATGTCATTCGCTAAGTCAGAACCAATGGTAGAAAAGTATCTATTAAACGCTTCACATATATCTTTAATGTCCGTTATTTGTATGGAATTTAGTGTTAATTTTGAAATAGCGCAACGTTTTTTTATTTTATTTTGGGCCAGACTATTAATTAAATTCCACAGTTTCTTTGGTTTACGCGAGCATTGTTTAAATGCATTGTAGTAATAGCTGTTTTTAGTATTTTGAATAAGTTTCTTTGTATGATCTCTGCATGCCTCATATTCCTTTTCTAAAGTTTCATTGCCTATATCTTGCTTCAATTTCGTACCCAAATAATTTCTACGGTTTATTTCGTGAATGACTTCCTTATTAATCCAGTCTTTTTGTGGTAAGTTTAGTATCTTAAATTTAGTTTCTTTGCAACTCTGAATGTATTTTTTCAATATGCCTTCCAACATGACAAAGTTATTTCCTATTTGCTCAAATCCAAGTAATTTAGCGGTTTCATATAGTTTTTGGTAATTTAATGATTCGTATTCGTAGCGTATTCTTTTAGGGGCTTGGAATTTCTTTAATTCAACAATAATTTGTTTATGATCCGATAGTGTGGATTCCATTATCGCCATATGAAAGTATTCATTTTTCAAGTTTGTAGTTACGTGGTCCAGTATAGATTTTCTATTAGTCGAGTCCCTTGTGCAGTATTTCTCTGCAATCTTGTTAATTATTTTATGTCCGACCTCATTGAGTAGCTCTCTGTACTCTTTAGATTTCTTATCATTTGCCAGTAAGTCAATGTTGAAATCTCCCAAAACTATGGCCCTATTTCTGTGTTGTAATTGTGTTCTATAGACATCTACAAATTTTTTAAGGTCCGTATTTCCTGGATTGTAAACTGCTCCGATTTGCAGTCCATAATTCTCAATCTGTATCCACAAGTAATTATTTCCGTCGATGTAAATTGACTCAGACAGGTTGTGATTGAGATTATCGTGTGCATATATAGACACTCCGCCACCCCTCGAGTCGGTACGAAAGTATAAACTTCCTAAACCAAGAAGCAGTCTGTAAGAAGGTTCTTAGATGTTTAAGTGATGACGGCTTCTTCATATCTAATACAGCTTTCACTTTTTCTTCATCAGGTGATATACCATCTTTAGATATCACGTGACCTAAATATTTGACAGTGTCTCGTGCAAAAAACACACTTATCCCGATTCACCCTTAATTTAAATTCGTGCAGTCTTTCAAATACAGCGTGCAAATCCTTTATGTGGCATTCCATATCAGCCGATATTATGCAAAGATCATCCAAAAAAGCTAAAATAGTAATATTCTGCAACTTCGGGCATGAGCAAAGACGATCAATTAAACGCTGAAATGTAGCTGGTCCATTCTTTAACCCAAATGGCATGCGTTTGAAGCGATAAGTGCCTGACGGTGTCGAGAAGGCAGTCTTATCTTTATCCCGGTTAACGGCAACTTGCCAGTACCCAGATTTTAAGTCTAAAGTACTCATAACACAACCCTGTTTTGTCCTTTGTAACAGCTCATCAATCTTCGGCATTGGATAAGTATCTGTTTTAGTAATACTGTTCAACTTACGGTAATCGACGCAAAAACGAAAACTTCCATCACGTTTAGGCACTAATAGTGCTGGTGCTGACCATGCTGACTCACACTCCTCAATGATATCCTCAGCAAGCATCTTCTCTACCTCGCGCTGCATAACCTCTGCGCGCGCTGGTGTCATGCGGTACGATGGAACAGCAACTGGCGCGTGTTCGCCGGTATCAATGAAATGCTCTGCATACTGCGTGGCTTCACCAGTCTCTCGGAACACATCACTGAAAGAGTTTATTAAATCATTAATTGACATATTATCACAGTTTTTTGGTGTTGACTGTACCTCATTATAACCTTGTTCTAAATCCTCATAAAACAACCTGTACTTCCGGTGCTTCGTGTCCGAAAAGTACCATAATGATTTACCAAAATCAAAAACTAATTTGGCTTTGTTCAAAAAATCTATCCCTAATAAAGATTGATTGTTACAAGCATCTGGAAAAACAATAAATTCAGTTTCAATTATTTTATGTAACATTTTCACATTCACTGAGGTAACTAAAACCTCCATTTTCCTAGATAAACCATCTGCAAGCTTCACATCTCTAATTTGCTTATCAAAACATTGACCACTTTTTATTAAAAAATTATACATTGATTGGCTAGCTACACAGCCTTTAGCGGCTGAATCCACTAATGCAATACCTTTCCCACCTAATATTTCGATATTTAATATTGGTCTCTTATTACCATTAGTGTAACCCCTATCATTACATACAGTTGACTCCCCCTGCATATTAACATTGGTGGTCTCACACGCATAAAACTTATTGTACTTATAACTACTACAATTTGGACATCTTGCTCTTATTATTCCTATTTCACCACAGCCATAACAATACAAATTTTTACTTTCCTTTTTGTCTGTTTTCAGGGATCCATGATGCGGCGGTGGCGGCAAATGCGGCGACCCACCCAGCGGCGGCGCACGCGACCTCGGCGGCGGCGGTCCATATGACTGCGACGTACGCGACTGTGGCGGCGGTGGCGGCAATGGCCCACCCGACGGCGGCACCCAGTGCGAACCTTGCGGCTGCGATACCCGCATCGGCGGTGGCGCGGCAGACTGTCCCGGCGGTGGCACTGCGGACGACCCACGAAACTGCGCGGAGAATGGCCCACGCGACGGTGCACCCGGCGACTGCAAGCGCTCCTGCATCGCATCTTCTATGCTTCGAGCCTTCCTTATAAGATCTTCAAAACAAGACAATGTGTCCCTTTCTATTCTTTTTCTTATACGGACGTCTAACAACCCAAACGTCATATCCAATTGTACCTTCTGTGAGATGTCGTTTTCTGGTAATTTAGCAAATAAAGCGCGTACTTGTGCGACAAATAACTCTGTGTTTAACTTTCCTTGCTGCATACTATATAATTCTTTATATATTTGAAACGGTGCTCTTCGTTCCCCAAATGCGCTCCTCAGGCGATCTATTGCTTCGCTCCATGTTTCCGTATATTGTTTTATACCTTGCCACCAAGTTGCGGCGGAATGTGATAATAATAATGAAAGTCCTCTCAGTGCGTTTTCGTCGGAAACGCTGGCGGCAGTTTTAAAAATTTCGACTGCATCGATAAAATTCTCGACAGACTCGTTCTGCGAGCCACTAAACCTTGCACTACAAGTAATGAAATTAGCACCAACCGGGGCTGCGGCCCTGTCTGTCGGACAGCTCGTACTCCTCATAGTAAGCGACGGCTCCGTTTGTACCTGATGCATTACTGGTGTAGATGATCGTACTTCTTGTAATAGAATTTGACAAAATTCTGCTTGTGATTGCTGCAACTGTCCCATCAGTGCGGCGAAATGTTCCTGAGTCATTAAGATGGACGCGCCCGCGCTGCTTCCCGTGGCACCTTCGGTTGCTGTTTCAGTCGCGGCGTCTTCATTGACCAACTCCTCGGCGTTAATTTCGGCCGGAATAATAGTTTCATTGAGGTTTGCCTCCCTCGGCAACGAACTTCGGCTCCTGGTTCTTGGCATTTTCCTAATAATTCGGTTTTCCAAACCCAAAATGGCGGCAGACCTTCGCGTCCACACCACTCACTAACACACGTTGGGCGATCACTTATAGCGTAGCTACTTTGGGAGTGGGTAGTGTTAGTACTGTGAGGGTTGGTTGGTAGGTAGCCAAAACACTTTATGGAGATATATCTTCGTATATTGTCTCAAATTAACACAAGATAATAATTATTTATATCGGAGCAACAACTTAACATGGACGCGGTTGGTTAGCGAGAGAGTGAGGTAGGTGTGGGGGAGAGGAACTCCCGTACCAATCAAACCAGTATTGCCCTGCGGGCGTTTACGGAACTAACATGGCAGAAAATAAGTGCTAGCGGTACCTAACCGGCAGCAAGGCATTGCGCTTAGGGCGCGATAGAGGGCGCTGTCTCGCTATAAATTCACATAAAAAAAATTCAACTTCTCATACAAACAAAGTTGGTCATTTTGTATGAGGAGGAGGAGGAAAAAAAATTTTCAACTAATTTCGAAAAGTCGTAGAACAATAAATGTTGTTCAGACAGAATGGTTGGTAGAACATGTGGTAAATGGGATGTAAATGTCCACAGATACTCTGGATAGTGCTTAACCCCTGCCCCTAACGCTTTGCTCGCCGGGGTTGGAGAGCTTACACACGAGCGACCGTTCGTTCGCGACCGCATGCGACCGTGGTGTGCGGCTGTCGCCGGCGGTCGGCGGCAGTCGCGGAGCCATAGGTTTAGCAAACTAGCGGCCGGTCGCGGCCGGTCGCGGCCAGTCGCGGACAGTCGCAGGCGCGCCACGCGACTGCCGCTGGCGCGCCGCGCGACCGTCGGCGACGCGCTGCGACCGCCGCCAACATGTTGAATTTCCGCACAGTCGTTGTTGTATAGACAGGAAGAGCGCACATTTTCATATTCAAAATGAGTGATGATAGTGTATGTGATGTCGATGTATTGATTAGTGCCGTAAAAAACACGAATGTATTTGAAATTATAATTCAAAGAACTACATTGATTTTCATTCATCATATCGGCGGCGGTCGCAGCGCGTCGCCGACGGTCGCGCGGCGTGCCAGCGACAGTCGGCGGCAGTCGCTTGGCGCGCCTGCGACCGTTCGCGACTGGCCGCGACCGGCCGCTAGTTTGCTAAACCTATGGTTCCGCGACTGCCGCCGACCGCCGGCGACAGCCACACACCACGGTCGCAAACGGTCGCAAACGGTCGCGAACGAACGGTCGCTCGTGTGTAAGCTCTCTAAGCAGAATAGTTTTGTTCAAGGATGAGTTGAAACGACAAAGAAATATGCTAAATTCATGGGAAATATAAAAAGCCATTTAAAAGAAAATTGTTTATTTTTATGTGATTTCTTTCCTTAGGTAAAAAAAACAAAGATGAATATTTGGAATACTTTATTAGTACTATCTAATAAAATAAAGAAAATCATTCAACATAAGGCACAACCAATGTTCTCATTAAATACTTCATTAAAATTATAAATATAAACTAAATTATTTGGTAGTTATTTCATTTGATTAGCTTCTCGGCATGACTAGAGAGCCGTTCATATGCGACTTTATTTCTGTAGAGGTGTATGTTCGCTTTTACTTTCTTCAGGATAAGCTTAGGGTCAATGTCACAGAGCGTTAAAAGGGCGTCTGAAAATAAAAAGAAATAGTTATAAAGTGTCGAGCGGAACTACGAAATACTGAACCGACCAAATTATGTGTTTCTATACAGATTTCTATACAGGCATTGTTTAAAATTCAAACATGGGTTGAAGGTTCTAATCCAGGCCGTGGTTAAAATACAAGCCCAGGGTTGTCACATGTGAGAGAGCAGGTAGTGTTTGGAACTCAAACTTGGGGCGTGAATCCTCACGATTTCGGTCGGATACCACCACAAAGTTATATATAGCTTCGTGGATACCACACAGATGGAACTCTCATGGACATATCACTATTGAATGAGCTGTCGTCAAGCTGAAAATCTCATAGTGGTAGAACTATGGATATGTTCCGAGTGTGATTGTAATCCGACTTGTTGCATTGACATAGTGCGTCAAAAAAGTCTTGTCATCGAATGTTTGAGGAACAAATGGAGTTCCTATACATTGCTGCCCTATGACGTAAGCAGCAGTGGCGCCATCATTTATTTTCACGAATTTATCAACAAATTGTATACGACTGTGTGAAGTTTCACGTACCCAGCATTTCTTTCCTGAACGCCTCCTCAGTGTCGTCGAGGTGTATCAGCATGGCGCTGTACAGGGCGTCGATGTGGGCCCCATACGTCACGGGGTCGTACTCTGCGGGCCTGCTCTGGAACAGCGTACACAACGTCTGCACGGCGTACGAGCGGACTTTGTCGCTGCTGTCATCTAGCCTTTTTAGGATCACTGTGGTAATACAAAATAATATATAGTAAGTTTTAATACAGTTTTAGTACAGCCTTAACATAATGTGAAGTAAAGAAAAAAAATCCGGAAATATCCCATATATTTTTTTATGTTAAAGTCATCTAGTCAAAAATAAACTATCTAAAAAAAATGTGATTGAACTTGTGTGATGATGACCCTAAATTGGTTTGTTTACCTACAGTAATACTTTTCTTCATGACACCGTTTTATTTGCATGAGTTAACTAGCACATAAACTTAAAAAATAACTACACAAAAAGATAACAACTAAATTTTTAGGGGGCTTTTTTAAATCAATGAATAATATGTGAGTTGCTTCAAAAAAAATAAAGGAAAATATAAACAAAAGAGCTGCCCCGGGTGAGGATCGAACTCACGACCTAAGATTATGAGACTTACGCGCTGCCTACTGCGCTACCGAGGCGATTGACATCTTAGTGAAGTTATACTACACAATCAAAAACATTTCTTACGGTGGTAAAGGTATTACATGTTTCATTTTTAAAATACCTACCTATCAGAAAGTAATTTTGATATTGTGAATGACAACACAAAGTAAAATACGTACTGATAAAAATGCAAAGAGCATATTTTGCTAAATTTATCTACCTATTAAGATATTTTATTGTAATTATTCCTAAATGTACCCTTATACTTTAACTTTGTGAGAAGAAAATGTTTTAATTGGTTTGTTGTTGGGTTGGCTTGTTGTTTGTTGTTGTGTGGTTGGGTTGGGTGGGCTGGGTTGTTTGTAAATTCCCCTTCCCCCGAATTAGATTCCGTAACACTCACGCACACGGCGAAACACAGCGCAGGCGCTGCTTCAAACCGGGTTTTTTCTGCGTCTCATGATATCATTTCGGGTTAA
>JADPWL010003305.1:0-80001 GCA_019059595.1 Marasmia exigua | reverse complement strand
TTTTAGTTCACTTTTTGTTTTGTGCACAACAACATGATTTTGTTCTGTATACGTCTGACCTAACAATAGCGGCACCTATAACAGATGATCTGGCACCACGAGAACCTGCACACTTGCTTTAACCGAATCGACTTCTACCTCACTTTCAAATTTACCTAGACAATTTACCATTGAGTCACCAAATCCTCTCAAAACAGGTAAGTCTGTTAAACTCCTGGTATCAGTGATACTCCTAGCTACTGATTCACCCAACATAGTGCATTGACTACCGAAGTCAATAAAACAGTCAACCTTTTTCCCGTTAACTAAAGCAGACTTAAAATATTTCGCGTCATCATTGTCTATACGCCTCGAAATACGTAACACTTTATTTACCGACTCCGTTACAACCGTGCATTCGGTGTCTAGATGACCTACTTTCCGACATTTGTCACAACGTTTAATTGGCTTACTACATTTAAAGTATGGATGTCATTCTTCCCCACAGTTATAGCAAGTGGTACGCGGTCTCCCTAGGCCTTGATTCTGAATACTTTTGAACGGTCTAATTTTTTTATTGTCAGAAGTGCCCGATTGCAGGGGCGTATTATTTTTTTCAGGTCTCCTAGTGATCTTGATATTTCGTAAGTAAACTAGTAACTTGTCTGGCTCAGTGAATTGTGCGGCTTCCGCACTCATACGCACTGATCGGTCTTCAATTCCTAATAAAATACAATCAATAGCATTTTTACCCGATATATTACATCATTCAGTAATACCATTTTTTCGTAAAAATATTCTTCTAATTGATCACCAAATCGCGCCCTGCAACTAAGCATTTCTGTCAACAAAACACCGTAGTTCTCGTCACTAGGAAAAGCTAAACGTAATTTAGCTTGCCATTCTGTCCAAGGAAATAACAAACTAGGTAGGCCCTGGTACCATTTCTTGGCCAATCCTACCAGTTTTGGAAGTGAATAGTGAATCACCTGTTTCTCTGACCAACTATAAATTTTTCAGCGCATTCGTTTACTTTTCCTAACCACATATCTATAGTTTGGGTTCGCCTAGACGGATCAAATTCAGGTAAAACATTTATATTTGGGAAATTTTCACTCACCCTATCGGGTCTCATTGCATACACAAGTTCTTTAAAAGTATTAAGTATGTTAGAGTCTGTATTTTTATGTTCACACGAAGTTACGTCTGGTACAGCCGGCGTAGGAATCATATTGGGTTGACAGTACCTTGTATGCGGTTCACCTGGCGACTGGATCCTCCTCGACTCCCGACTGCTACCACTTCTGGTTGGCTGCATAATCAGGGGCGTGTATCGCTCTGACCGAGGCGGAGAGCGAACACTCCTCCGAGACACCCGGCCTCTCCTCCGTGAATCTTGACCTTGACGACTGAGCTGCTTGTCACTCCGCGGACAGCCCCTTACACGCTTAACTATGTCTTGATCACTCGTAGTCCGCCGATCAACTCGGGAATGCCTCCTTTTGCGTGTAATTCGACTTACACTGCGCTGCGACCGCTGGTCATCATTCGATCTTTCCCGTTTTCGTGATTCTCGGGGCTGACGTCTGAATCTTGCATTTTTTCTTGAACGTGATTCCGTTTGACTTCGCGAACGATTTGGGTCACGCATTTTATTACGTGAATTCCTATCTTTGCCCATTTTGCACTTGTTGTGGCGTGGCAATCCCACTTCTGACCTATTAAACTAAGGTCATATAGTGGAGAAATGTTATAAATAATACGAACGAGTAACTTTTATAACTTCACTGTATTACTGGCACATAAATTACGCACTAGTAGCTTAATATTATTCGCACATTGACACTGCACTGGTACGTCTTAACAGTATAGCGCAATCATAACGACTGACTAGCGCCAACCGAACCTCTCATAACGAAAACTTGTCTCATGGCCGGCAAGCGCGCCAAAACAAAACAAAATAAATTCCAATAAACCGGAAACAGTAGCCATCAAAGCCAAAATGTTTATATAATTACAATATTAATTACTAGGTATTTGTTAATGATAATAATGCTAACACACTTCATTCTTGGGAATCAAAATGGACCAACACTTGAACTGGAAGCTTCACATTGATCATATCTGCACTAGGCTGAATAGATTCGTGTACGCATTAAAAAGGTTGAGTAAAACTGTATTGCAAAAAGCTGCCCTTTCTGCCTACTATGGATACGTGTCCTCAGTGTTAATGTATGGTCTGCCTTTGTGAGGAAATTCCGTTGATCTGGATAGGGCATTTAAAGTACAAAAGAAATGCGTGCGGGCGGTTTGTGGAGCGTGGTTTCTTGAGAGCTGTAAACCTTTATTCAAAAAAATCCAGGTACTGCCGCTTCCATGCATGTATATTAGGGAACTGTGTATGTTTGTTAAAAAACACCCAGAATACTTTAAAACGCATGCTGAATCTTTTACTAGACAAACGAGGCATGCACGTAAGTTATATTATCCCAAATGCGATTCAACATTTCATGCAAACAATATGTACCTAATGGCAATAAAAACGTTCAACAAACTGCCTAATAATATTAAAGACCTGCCATTAAAATTATTTAAGATAAGAATTGATGAGTGGCTTCTTGACAAATGCTACTGTAGTGTGAGGGAATATCAAACTGACATTAAATTCTAATATTAAAATAACTATGTATATAAATTGAAATTTATTGTAATAAAGAATGATTATTCTACTGATATGTACTGATACTCTGACCAAATGTGTTGAATTATGAATAATAATATATATGTACCCTTGATTTTTAAAATATAAGGAATATTAATTATATTTAAACCTATATTAAATATATATATATATATATATATATATACAGGGTGTACAAAAGAATGGGACATATTTTTTAATGGGTTATTATGTCTCGGAAGTAGAGTAGATTGGCATAATATTTTTATCAAATATTTGATAAATAACGGAATTCCCCTAAAAACCGCCCGAAATAAATTTTTCACTTCCCCTTAAATGACCGACAGAATGAATGACAGACTCGCGGCCGCCGCGCGCGCCCGCCCGCCCGCGTAGGTACCTACCAACCGAACGTCGACCGTCGACGTCGAAACCTAACACTAGGGTAAATTTATTTACACTTAACAACATTTTTGTTTTTATTGGAAATGTCCCTACGTAGGTATTTAAGAAAAAATAACGAACTAACCTTATGTAGTAGATCTGTTTATTTTCTTCATATCAGATAATACATTCTACCTACGAGATAGGTAGGAGTTCACAGGATACACACACATTGATTCAATTTTAACTGACAACAGGTAGCACTTAAAAACTCACTTTTTACTTAATTAAGTAACAAACATGCTTTTAGGTTTAATTTCACAATAACGTCATATCAACAATTAAAATTAATGGGGCACCCTATCTAAGGTGCTCAAAGTTTTGCCCTTGAGCATCTATGCACGCCCGTGCACGTGTAGCTGTGCTTCGATGCACATTATGAAGAATGTTGTCCGCATTTGACCTCAGCCTGTCAAAGGCGTCCAGAATTTTTTGCTTCATTTCATTCTCGTCATGCGATTCGGTGAAAAACACCTGATCTTTGATGTAACCCCACAGAAAAAAATCTAATGGGGTTAGGTCGGGAGAGCGAGGTGGCCATGCGTGTGGTCCGTTGCGACCAATCCACTGGTTACCGAACTCGCGATTGACGACTTCTCGTACGATATGACTGTGGTGCGCCGGGGCTCCATCGTGCTGGAACCACACCCGACGCCGAAGCTCAAGGGGCAGTTCATCCAAGAATTCGCTTAGTTCGTTCTCCAAAAAGTTCTTGTACACCTCGCCAGTCAGACGTGGTAGAAAAAATGGGCCGACGATGCGATGTCCAATGATACCTGCCCATACGTTTATTGACCATCGTTGTTGGTGGGCAGTTGGCCTGCTGGCGTGAGGGTTTTCTCTGGCCCACAAATGTGTATTTCGCATATTGTGCATACCGTTTCTTTGAAACGTACTTTCATCGGTCCAAAGGACATTGCTGATGAAGCTGGCGTCTTCCTCCAATTGGTCGAGCAACCATTGGCAATAGGTTATTCGACGTTCATAATCTTCAGGTATCAAGGCTTGCACTGTTGTTACCTTAAATGGATGCTGTCTGTCTACCTGAAGCACTTTATGTACTGTAGTGTGAGGCAGGTCAAGGTGCCGTCCTCCAGATCTCGTGCTGTCTTCGGGGTGCTCGTGAAAATGCGCGAGGACCGCGGCCCTCACGTCTAGATCAGCGCCAGCACCGCTGTCTGTATTACGAGACGCAAAACTTCCACGATCTCTCAGGCGCTGTACCACATTCGTGATGATTCTTCCACAAGAAGGAACATGCTCATCACCTCGATGTCGAAAATGGTCCAGGTATAAACACAGTGCTTCATATGCGTTTCCACCGGACATTCCGTAAGCTAGCACCATATCCGTATACTGGATATTACTAAACGGGTAATTCGGCATGATGTACGTAATGGCAATCAAATAGTCAATCGCTCAAGAAGTCCAAAAACCGACTGCTGAAGTAAACAGAAGTTTTAGGTAGGTACGACTCTATCGACGGCATCGATGCACTTGCCGAAAGAGCAAAAGTAATCCTAAGGCTGTGTCTACATTTGTGAAGTTTTAATTACAAAATCCAGTAAGGTACCTAATTGACATCTAAGAGTTTGCAAAACATCAGATTTTATTTTATAGTACCTAGAAGTAATCGTGTAAATTAAACGCAGCCCAGGGCGTGGCGGTCCTCCATCCAATATTATTTTTCTTTTGAGCAATGTTCGTTATTTTCATAGTTACGTACTTGACAGTCGATTTCATGATCAGTAATGATGATTGAACTACGTAGATACTACTTGTACCCTACATGCAAGTTTTATTTGATCCATAATTTTGAAATTTTCTTCAAGAACCGTAAAAGACAGTTTAAATTTAAGTTATTTTATAAATTCCAAAGCCAATTAGGTAGGTAACTAGTTACCGAATCTAAAAATTGTCCCATGAAACAAAGTAACATAAGATAATTGTTTAGTGATGTACACGGTACGTCTGTTTAACGCCGAGTATACTAAGTTACATATCTATCAATTCTTATTTAAACAAATTTAATAGTTAAAACAAATTATGTTAATTTGCTAAATAACCTTTAGGTGAAGATGTCATTGCAATAAAAGTAACAGATACATCAAAGCAAATCATTAAACAAACCTCCTAAAGGTCCTAAAAACGTTTGATATTTTTTGTGAACCAATAAAGTTGTGTCTGCGCCCTTATTGTCTTGCTTAGCGTACCTATCCCTTTGACAGGACGCCGCGTTTGTTTGAGTCGCCGCCCGGCACGTGTAGCGGAAGCGAGAGGGAAAGTGTATCTTTTACCTACGGATTTTATTTTGCTGAATGAGACAGGGTCGGACTAGGTTGAAATATGCACTCGTGTTATTATGGATTTGTTAATGGGTCAAGTAAAATTCTCTTCTTTGTAAATTCACTGGCGGTGTTTGCGAGTAAAATTTTAAACTTAAAATAAAAGTATTACCAGCAAACCTCACTGTATCTGTGACTAAGGTGAGTATGTAGGGTAGTGCCAGGGTTCGATTCCCGGTTATAAGTTAATAAAGGATACTCATAGTTTTACACTTTTGACTGGGAGTTGTGTATTCACCCACACTATTCAGCAAAACATAAAGATAGGTAACATTGTGACTTGCTCTCTCAGTCTTTGTCTCTTGAGATCATCTCTTTAAAAGGGCTCTTCTCCCATCAGTTTCAGACTTGTACTTGAAAGTTGTGCAAAAATAAAAGTTAATACCTAAGCTTCTGATCGGGATCGACGGTATTATCTACCCGAACTCGCACCGTAGGTTTTTAATTAGTTAGATATTTAATTTAATTAGTAGTAGAAAGAAAATATTTTTCCACAAATTTTAATTCGGTTACCCTAGTGCGCCCACTTGTAATAAATAATAAAGATATCAAAAAAATTCTTTTTGTCTGATATTTTAGACCGTTAAAACTACACAATGAAAATAGTTTTATTGCATTTGGTGTGATATGTTTTAAAACTTTAAACGTCAATATGTCCTAAAGGAAACGGAATTTTCGCGAATTTCTTTTTTTGCCATATTGTTGTCATTTTTTACTATACGCCGTTTCAATATATGTCCCATTCTTTTGTACACGCTGTATATATATATATATATAATATGAGATATTTACACACTTGTACCTAATCCCAGTAGAACGCAATTGAAACTCTGTATTCTGTAAACCAACCTGTAACATTCGTTCCTTAAATAAAGAATTTTGTATTTGTATTTTGTACTGCCTAATTTTTCTATTAAGAAGAGCAACTTCAGATTTGATAATCAACATTTTGGAGAATTCTGTTGTTCTGGTCCATGGTGTACCCCAAACTATTTTTGTTGATAATGGCTCCCAATTTATTAGTCGCGACACATCTGCACTTATTAAATAAATATAATATCCCAAATTTTTATTTTACCCCAAAATATACCCCACAGATCAACACCGTGGAAAGGTACAATCGTACTATCATCACCTGCATTTCCACGTTTGTTGAGTAAATCAAAATCAAAATCAAAAATGTCTTTATTCAATTTAAGTCCATACAGAACATTTATGAATGTCAAATATTATGTAATCTACCGCTGATTCGGAATGTCAATTTCTACCGAGAAGAATCAGCAAGAAACTCAGTAGTTACTCTTTTCAAATAATATGGTAATTACAATATTCATTCTTATACAAATTATGATTACAGTGACAGTATGATATATAATGCTTATAATCAATATCGTTTAGATAAATCGTCAAAGAAAAAGTATGAAATGAATTATACATTAGAGGACAGGCGAAGAGATCAACATGTCCAAGAATCCTTATCATTCAAATAATCATCTACTTTATAGTAGCCTTTCTGCATTAGGCAGTTTTTTTACATGCAACTTAAACTTATGTACAGGTAAATCAATGATATTTTGAGGTAACTTATTAAACATTCTAATGCTCAATCCTACAAATGAATTTCCAGTTTTATGAAGTCTTAGATTTGGGACAGCAAGCCTATGTTTATTTCGCGTGTTAAAGCTATGAAAATCTGATTTTTGCGAGTATAGATGCAAGTTCTTGCGTACAAATATAATACAATCAAAAATGTATTGAGATGATACGGTTAAAATATTAATTTCCTTGAATACTTCTCTGAGTGAGTCACGTGATCTAAGACCGTAGATGGCACGGATGGCCCTCTTCTGCAAAATGGAGATGGCTTGTAAGTCAGCACCGGATCATCACAGTAGTAGACCAAATGACATCAGACTATGAAAATACCTAAAATAAACCAATCTCGCTGTCGCGATATCAGTCAGATTCCTTATCTTTCTAACTGCATATGCAGTCTGATCACAGATCTGATCACTAGCGCCTAAATTATGAATTTAGGCGCTAGTTTTTTGCTTAAGTGTCGTGTCACCGCTAAGAAATCACCTGTAGTTTACGTTTTGGAAGATATGCTAGGCAAAGACGTAGGTACGTGGCATATCAAAGATGTAAAATTAGTTGGACTAAATAAATAGTGTACAGCGTGTTCCGCTGTACAGATCAGTTAGTAGTAAGTTGACTTGATAGTAGATGATGTAGATGTTGGTGTGGAGTGCCAGAAGTTAAAGATCACAGTTAAAGTTCATTGTTTATTTACGCACACAATTTAATGAGAAAAGTGGTTCTCAAGCGACGTTAGTTATTTACGGTTGTTAAAATTGCACTCTTCAATAAGTAAGTAGGTATGTATATCGCATGATTCATTGACCTCAATACGATATGTCAACACAAGGAAATCAATGTACGAGTAAACCGTACATACTCCTAACCCAAACATAAACAAGAAATAAAATGTTTGTAAATAATTATGAGTCGATGTGAGAGCCACTTACAACATTTAAGTAAGAATATAAAAGAAAGAACAAAGTACATACTTAAGTAAAAATATAAAAGAAAAAATGTAAAATTAAATTTAAATAGTAAAATAAAAGTACATAGTATAAATTAATTTTATAAATTGAATTTGACATCGTTAATTGGGTTCGGTGGCCGACGGAGGTTGGGGCGCGCGTAGGAACCGCGTCCGAGCGCTCCCGACGACGACGACGGCTGCTGTGCTCCCTCGCTGCTCATCTCTGGCGCTGGCGATAGAGGAGGCTGGAACTTATGTCGCAATGTAGAGTTAAAGGATTGTAGTTCTACATCTTCGTCATGATTTCTTTTCTTCGAGTTTGGTGCTGATTTCATATGACAGCATCCACGTTTCTTCGCAGCCCATATTATTATTACTACTGCTGTTATCGCCAAAAGCGAGTAACAAATGACAAATTGATGGATGTCGTGAGTAGTTATGACAGTTGGAAGTTCTTCTCTTTGCTTCAAGGTATTTAGTTCTTTTTTGACATCCTTAATGGTTTTGTCTTCGATTATCTCTACTTGAAATGTTTTGTGTTCTTGAATAATGCCATTTATCGATTTGTTCAACGTTGGAAGCTCGATACTGTAATCGATTCTTGCTTGACTAGAGTAGATAGTCATGTCCTTAGTTTGAATTATACATCCTTCTCGCAGCGATATAATCGATGACGCGTTGATGACGACAGATTTGACGTCACTGGCACATACTATGCGAAAGGAACATAAGTCACAGCAGACAGCCAACCATGTGTTTGTTGTGTGTAACTCGATCCAGTTAGCTTCACATTTCATTTCCCTTGCAGTACACGGCGAGTTCGTTTGATGACCTATTAATTTAGCTTCACACGGCGCATTGGGATTTTGTAAATTGAAGATTGGCAGGTTGATGATGCATACGAAGTTTTCTGGACTGCGTTGAATACAGTGATTTATCTCCTTTTCATTTAAGTTTGTATAGGCATTTTTTTCTAAGTTTACGGCGATGTAGTTAGTCGAAACGACAGTCAAAGTTTCAACTGTTGTTTGTGAGTTCTTCATAGGTAAAGGTATGACTCGGAACAGGTTATAGTCCTCGTTGCTTGCCAACGGTATGTGAACCTCGAACAAAAAATAGCTGTCAGTAATACAAGCTTTGACATATAGTAACTTGTATAAGTCTCGTATATCAGTTTGTATGTTATGTACGGGTAAAGTCAGAGTTTTCTGTAATCTTCCAGATATCTTGTCCAGTTGTTCTATTAAGTTGGCAGGAGTGATTAGTTCAACGTTCATGTGTCCTTTGTAGATGTCCATTAAGGTATCGTAAAGGGTTTGTTGAGTGTTTTTCAGACTTGTAAGTAGTAGGTATGCTGTGAGAGGAGCTGAGCTTATAAAGCTCGCAGCCATAGATATCTCAATTTCAGACTCGATACTTGCTAGTCTCAAATCAGTCTGGTTCATGAAGTTATTGATGACGGTAAATTGTTGATTAATGTTTTCTTCATTCCTTTTCAGTATTTCGTTTTCTAGTTCGACAATGGAGGTCTGGTTTTTTATAAGTTTCAGTAGGTAATCTTCGTTATTTTGTACAGCTTTTATGTCGGCTTCGTATTTATCTGCAAATCGCTGGTCGAGTATTCCAAATAGATCGTTTGCCAAAATTCCAATCCCATTGATCAATCCTCGTTTGCTGCGGCCAGAGAGTTGCTTGTGTGGAGCCACCAGAACGTTATTGTAGTACTGTAATATCTCTTGTTCATGTGAAAGCTGACGAAGGGTAGTCTCACAGTATCTGGGGTCGATTTTTTCACATAAGGTTTGTAGTCCATGCAGGTAGCCGGTTAGCCTTTCGACTCCATTCCAGTAGGTGGTAAGATTGTGATACATGAGCAGCCTCCATTCATCATGAATGATTTGCACCTTTCCAATAGAGTCATAGTAAATCGGGCGGTCTCTTCCGAGGGTGGCGACTTGTATGTATCCTTTCGCCTCATCCAGGGGGGAGCCGTTTAATCCCACAACCAGCCCAAATATAGTTAAGAGCGTCGTAAACATTGTAGTGAAGTATTTATTTTTTCCAGTTGAATACTGTTTTGCTGTAGCAGTGGCGTAGGTATAGTTGACCTGGTTTTCGGCTTGATCAGCTGACTCGTTAGTTTGCTTGTTGTTGTCACCTTCGATCGGTAATACCGATAATTTCGTAATGGGACGTTTTAATGTACCAAATTGGGTTTTTATAGTTGTGACTCGTACACGATTATCGCTGCCGGGATGAACTTCGATCACCCGGCCCATGGCCCATTTTCCTGGGGGTAGATTGTTCTCTCTTATCAATACAATGTCATCCTTTCTTATGTTTGGTGTTGGTTTTCGCCATTTACTACGTGCTTGTAGTGATGTTAGATAGTCATCAGACCAGAGTTTCCAGAATCGATGGAACATATGTTCAGTTAGTTGCCATCTTTTTCGTAAGTTAAAGTATCGATCATCTTCGTAGTCAGATATTGGAAGTGCCATAGTAGGGCTACCAGTAAGAAAATGACCGGGAGTTAAGTAATGATAAAATTCATCAGGGTCTTCAGTGAGGGCACACAGCGGTCTGGAGTTCATGCAGGCTTCAATTTTTGACAACAATGTCGAAAATTCTTCGTAAGTGAGCTTTTGCTCTCCAAGGACTCGGCGCAAGTGATGTTTCATTGACCGCACGGATGCCTCCCAAACCCCCCCAGCAGTTGGCCAGGCGGGCGCGTTAAAGTGCCATTCTACCTTCATCTTGCTAATTTCATCGAAAAATTCGGCAGAAAGCTCTTTTTCGAAAAGTTCATACTCATAGTTAAGCATTCTGGAAGCTCCTATGAAGTTTGTGCCGCAGTCTGAGTAGACATGCTGTGGAGTTCCATGTCGTGCACACATTCTCTGGACAGTGTTGCCAATTTAGCAAATTTTATGCTGGATTTGGCATATTTTTATGTTGTTTAGCATTTTTATAAGTTATTTAGCAAATAGCATATTTTTTGGCATATAAAATAATTATGAATAACAAGTTCACTTTCCTTTTTTAAGTCCAAAGGCTTCAAAAATATTATATATAAAATATACTGTAATTATCATTTGTTTTTTATTGTTGATGTATGTACTTCTTTATAGTTGGATAGGGCATCACTGTCTGATATTTGATGATGGTGCCAACTTAACGGCAAGGGTAACCTTTACGTCAAACGCTCTCAAGCGTGTTTCGGGGATTCCCCAACAAATCTAATTCAATATACCATAGACAAACGGCATTCTTTCACTCCCTCCTTCCTTTACGAAAGAAGCGAGATAGATTGTAAGTACTATACCGCGATTACCGCGTATTCACGTATTTACTGTTAGTACTGTTACTGTAAATAAAAGAAAGTTTAAAAGTTTTACGTGCATTATTAATTAATTGCTTGATAGTCGTTAATATGCCGCCTAAATACAGTCAGCATTACCGGTCTGAGTGGGAGCAAATGCTGGATTTCAAGGATTGGTTACAGCCTGTCGAAGATGATACGACGAAGGCCTATTGTAAGTACTGCAAGTGCGAGATGATTGCAAAAGTCCATTGTTTAAAGTTACATATTTTGTCAATGAAGCATAAGAAAGCTATAGAACCAGTAAAAAGTCAAAGAACAATTAATTTTCCCAAAGTTAAAAAAGATCTAAATACACAGAGAGCAGAATCTTCATTAGCGATGTTTGTGTGCGCGCATTGTTCGATTATGGCTGTCGATCATTTATCAGACTTATGTAAACACCGATTCGGTGATAGCAAAAGTGGAGACTTACGAGTCCATCGTACAAAATGCACAAATATTATAAAAAATGTTTTGGCGCCTCATTTTATTGAAGAAATTGTGTCAGATTTGGGAGACCAAGAGTACAGTCTCTTGCTCGATGAGTCCACGGATATTTCTGTTAGCAAAATTTTGGGAATATCGATCAGATATTTCAGCCGATCTTTAAAAACAATAATATCCACATTTTTGGGGTTGGTCGAGATTGAAGATGGCACTGCAAACAGCATAGTCAACGGTATTAAAGGATTATTGTTAGTTTTGAATATTGAAATAAAAAAAATGATCGGTATTGGCACAGATAATGCTACGGTGATGACAGGCACTAACAACGGAGTACATGCCCTATTAAAAAATGAAACTGGTAATGATAATTTGGTATTAGTTCGCTGCGTGTGCCATTCATTACAGTTGGCTTTATCGCATGCTTCGGAAGAAACTCTACCACGGAATGTTGAATTTCTAATAAGAGAAACCTACAATTGGTTTAGTCATTCTTCGAACCGTCGACTATATTACAAAAATATCTACCAAACAATTAACTGTGGCTCCGAACCATTGTTAATTCCACAGATGTGCAACACCCGATGGATATCAATTGAACCAGCAGTCAAACGTATTCTGGAGCAATGGGTGGAATTAAAACTTCTGTTTGAAGTTGCTAGGCGCGATAACCACTGCTACATGGCAGAAACACCATACTCCATGTATAATGATCCTGTGAATCATTTGTATTTATTGTATTTAAAACCTATTTTGGAGGAAGTCCAAGCTGTGAACAAGCTATTTGAAAGCAACAATATTGATCCAACAAAACTTTACAAAGATTTGTGTGCCTTAGTTCAATCTACAAGTCGGCGTATTTTGAACCCAACTGCGAGAGTCGATATTTTTACACAAAATATAGAAAGTTATTTGGATCCGAAACCGTACATGGGATATGCTTTTGAAACAAAATTACGGGAATACAACCTTCAACCTGAAGTGGAAAATAATTTACGTCAACGTTGCCTGAATTTCACACTGAAACTAGTATCAGAGCTGCGTTCTAGATTACCAATTAATTTTAATATACTTGAGAAAGTATCTTTATTTTCAGTAGAAGAAACTTTAAAAGCAGTCAAGCCTTCTCTAAGCGATATTGCCCAAGAATGGACAACACTTCATATTTTTAACATGTCCATATTGTTTTTTTATATGAAAGTAGACATAAAATGAACAGACCCATATTTTTTCTTTTTTCAAAATTTGTCCATTTTCATGCATAAAATAATTATTGAAATTCTTTATATTCTAAATAGACGTAAGCGCCAAATGACGTCATCGGACGGCTGAATACAGCGATATTCCTTTGCTTATCTTTGTTTTAATAAAAAAAAGGTACTACTGTCAAAGGTAAATAATACTAGTGTCAACATTGTCAACGTCATTCATTCATTAAACGTTGACAAGTTGTCTTTTTTTTTGACAGTTGCATGTCATGGGTTTGGAATTTCGTAAATTTAAAACTATAATGTGCTAAGCAAAGAAATATTTTACATTCTGCCGTCCGATGACGTCATCTTACGTTTTTTAGTTTTTGATTTTTTTCGCAGTAAATAATCAATATAAAAAATGAATAAATATATATTCGAGCAGCGGAAAAGTAAATAAAGAATTGGTATTTTTTGTTTCAGAGCTTAGCAATTTTGAAATGTTGTCCATTCCGAGTGGATGCAGCTACAATGGATAGGCTCATGTCTCAATGGAGAAACATAGTGCACATTAAATGGGAACGCACATCTTCCACTGTAGAATTCTGGAATGAAGTAATTGATTACAAAGATGCAGCTGGTAATAACCCCTTTGCAGATTTATCTCAGTTAGCAATATCATTATTATCACTACCTCATTCCAACGCAGAAATTGAACGCGTTTTCAGCCAAATGAATATAGTCAAAACTAAACTTCGCAACCGTTTGTCGATAAAAACTTTAAATGCCATTCTATACGTCAGATTCGGCCTAAAGAGGGCAGGGAAATGCTGCTATTCTTACACAGTTCCGGATAACGTACTGCGCTCTATAGGTACCAAGGAGAGTTATAGTCTCGAGAATAAGGCTTCCACGTCTACATGCACATCAGCTGCCGAGCCTGCCGATGAAGACGAAGATATTAACATTTTATTTAGTAACATAGTCGATTAAAACGTAGAATAAATCAAAATTTTGTTGATTAATAAACATTTAAAATTAAATGACGTTTTATTTGACATTGAAAAATGTTAGCTTATTTTTTGGCAATATTATACAGCAATTAGCATAATTTTGGCAAAATTTTAACATCAGTTTAGCAAGTTTTAGATTCACCTTGTTGGCAACACTGTCTCTGGAAGGCGAGGATGAAAGCTTCGGTACTTAAGTCAGGGGGCGTATTACGACCTCTTAATTCCAGTCAATTCGCTCCTTATATTGAACTGCCTTGCTTAACCGTATTATGAACTCTTATTGCAAGCCAGTCAGGAGTCACGTGACACTTGACCGACTTCTGCACGGACATTGGCTGGGACTTCCGTATTATGAGCGTCAAACTGACATTTCGTACCCTGTTTTTATGTCAAAGTTTGTGTCTACCGAACCATTCAGTTTACGGCGGTTTCTAGTAACTTTTATTGACTTGTTTTGACTTTTTTATTATATTTTAATATATTTGGACCAGTTTTAAGAAACGTTAAGCATGTGTGACGAGTTTGTAATATTAGAATTTCTTGAAAGTGATGCATCACAAGACAACAATGACGCAAAAATTCAAAGGACGCGTCTTCGAGATCTTAGTGACCCTTTTGCTATTAATGAAGTGCAGTTTATAAAGCGATACAGGCTCAGTAAACAATTAGTGCACAATTTATGTGAGGAACTGAGAGCTCATGTAGCTACTGGGTCTAGGAGGGCGTCGGATTTATCAATAGAGAGAAAGGTTAGTACATATCTAGTGTTTGTCAGTGGCATTCGTTGTTAGTATAAAAAACATGTCTTATGTGGTAATAATATAATGTGCATTAACTGTTAATGAAAACAATTTTCTAATTATCTATTCTTTCAGGTTCTAATTGCATTATCATTTTATGCCACTGGGTCTTATCAACGCCCTGTTGGTGATATATCTGCACACTCTGTAGCGCAGCCTACAGTGTCAGTGGTGATAAAGCAGATTACCAAATTGCTTAATTTACCCCACATGCAGGCCAAATATATCAAGTGCCCCAGAACTGCAGAGGAAAGAAATGATAATAAGATAAAGTGAGTATTAGTTTTATCAAAAATATATTTCATTCAGCATGGCATTATACCACTTGCTCCGTGGTGAGGAAAAACATTGTAAGGAAACCTATAAATTCTATGTATTCTTAATGTTTAACCGTGATCTAACTTGTGTGGTAAAAGTTTACAAAGGCAGATGGCAACTGCTTCAATGTATATAGTAATATAATAATAACCAGACTTGAATCTTCAAAAGAGGTACCCGGGATAAATGCTAAGAGGAAGGAACACTTCATTCAGCGTTGCTAGTGTAACTTCATACATAGATAGATTCCTTAGTATAAACAAGAAGTATGTACATACTTTTTATGAAAGTGTTGGTGACTCTTTAAGTATTGAGAAACAAAACTAGCAATAAATTAGAATATCATTGTAATTTATTGCTAGATTTTTTATTTTTATTACTAATAAAGCCAAAAGTAAATCTATTTCATTTTATTACATAATTGTATTGTTTAGTAAACGAGATAACAATACTAAATGGATAACAATATAAATATTTCAATTTTAGATTTTTTAATCATTTTCAAATGCCGGGAGTATTAGGGTGTATTGATTGCACACATGTTGCAATAGTACGTCCAGCTGAAAATGAGGAAAGATATTACTGTAGAAAACAGTATCACTCTCTTAATGTCCAACTGGTAAGATTTATTTTAATTTAAAACATTAAGCGTAACATTGTAAATATGTGTAATTTAATACAAAACAAATATTCTTCTTCAGTCTTCATTTCTTTGGAATTAATCTGAAACAATTTTAATTTTAGATTAGTAATGCAGACATGCAAATAGTCAGCGTGGATGCTAGTTTTGGTGGAGCTTCGCATGATTCTTTTATCTGGGCAAACCATCCCTTAAACGAACACATGGAGGTTATTAGCAGGAATGAAGCTATATGGTTACTGGGTATGTATTTTACATTATCAGAGATTATTTTAAACTACTTGGGGTGTGGCATATGTATGAATTATTTAAAATTACTACTTAACTAAGTTTATATTAATTATAATAAAAATATCAATACATTTACGAAATTATAAAGTATAGTGATATTCATTGGCTGGCTCGATGGCTCAGTGGATAGTCCTTTGAACGAAGAGTCGTGGGTTCAATCTCCACCCAGGACAAACATTCATGTGCATGACCATTTGTGTTTGTTCTATATCTGAGTGTAAATATGTATTTAAGTAGTATATTTGTAAATCCACTGTTGATATTGATACTTCGTAACACAAGTGCTTAAGCTACTTTTCTCAGAATCAGATCAATGTATGTGATGTTGGTTGATATTGTTATTATAATTATTTTCATTATTTCTAGGTGACTCTGGGTACCCTTTAAGACGGTACATGATGACACCAGTAACGGATGCTAATCCGGACACCCCAGAAGCTCACTACACTAGTGTACATGTCCGGACAAGAAATATTGTTGAGAGGACAATTGGTCTCCTTAAAGCCAGATTCATGTGTTTACTTGTACATAGGATGTTGCATTATGCTCCCCCTGTAGCAGCATCTATTGTAAATGCTTGTGTAATATTGCACAACATTTGTAAAAGTGCAAATATCCCTGTACAAGTACTCACTAATGAGGAAGCTATGTTAGAAGACTCTAGCCAGGTCCACACAAATACCTACCCACAGCCAAGTTCCGCCTCTACCAGGAGTAGAGAACTAAGTGAAGGCTTAGCTGTCAGGAACACCCTCATCTCTCGCCTCTGGTCTTCCCGACCCAACGCGTCTGAAAATTAAGATTATAAAGTAATTATATAATTACTTCCATTTTCATCATTACTATTTGTGTTTTTACAAAGCCAAAAATTTTAACCTTTTACTGTAAGTTTTTGCTATAAAAGGTTATGAAATATAATGGTATATTGGACTTTTAAAAGAAATCTAATTTCTTACCTGTCAATAACTACTGCTATTCTATTTAACGTTCCCAACATTTCTTGCCACACCAGAGAGCTTCTTTGCAGTTCCTCAGCAACGTGGCTCAGTGATGCTGCGGATTGTTGTTCTGCCAGTAGTCTGTCTCGAGAAATCTCCACCAAAGTTTCTCGGGCCATTTGCTGGCTCAAAGCAGTTGGTCGTCTGATTCGTCGTCGACGTTGTGTGTTTGTAGGACGCTGAGGGTCGGCAGAGGTCTGTTGTTGTGGCTGCTCTTCGTGTATAATTAACGCCCCCACCTGTTGCAACGAAGGCTGTAGCATTGGTACCGCCTGCTGTACCTCTACCTCTTCGGGGACTATCAGATTTTCTAGATGAGAGCTATCGTGTCGAGAGACCTCTTGATCTAGAGAAACCTGTGACTGTGATGGTAGTCCGACCTCAGGTCCAATATGCACAGGTGGAGTTAGCTACAAAATATTCATGATAAATTAATTTTAAAATTTAATTCTCAGAGTATTATGTAGTAATATAAAATTTTTCAAATACAATAATTTGTAATTGCTAATTTACATATTATTTTGTTTTTGTGTGCAATTGTATTTTTATTTAAATCGTAATTACCATTTGTATTTTAACATATTTATAATTTTCGTTGCATTTGATTCAAATAATGTATATTACAGAAACTAATTTTATGAATAATTATTTTGATAAACTATTGTTACATACTATTGTAATGCCCTAACTGGGTTCATGGTGAAACTAAATAAATTTAAAGATCCATAATGTAAAACCCATGATACAATAATGATTTTATTTACTTACAATTGGAAATGGGTCTACTTGGGTATGAGGTAAGCCACTTCCAAAGCCTTCCCCGAGTAAACTTAAAAACTTTTGCTCAATGTCATTTAGAGGAATGACTTCAGCAGGGCCACCCCCTGTACGGTTTTGGGAAACACGAAGGGCTGCCACTCTTCTCTTGAGTTTTCCCTTATAGTCAACCCAATACTAAAAAGAAAATCAAAAATTATAACATGTAGAGTTAAAAGATGCATAACCCCAACAATTAAAAAACAATGACATTATACTCCTATCTTAAAAGTAGGTTCTCATATTTTATTATGAAAAGTGCTTAAGTTTTTTAGAAGTAAGGATATAAATTAAATATTATTGATATTTAAATAGATAATAAGTTTATTTATCTTCATAGAATCACTAGGATCATGACTGTATAAACTTGGGCTTAAGGATGCAATCGTGACAAACATTAGGATGAGAGTTTCGGTAAAATCACCACACTCGTTTCGTTTCACCAACTTATCAATTATGTTATGTTTTCATGTTAAGGATACATGTTTTAGATGTTTAGTTCTAAATAAACTATTTATTTAGATAAATAGTTTAGTTCTTTTTATCTCATAAGCTTGCATTGTATAACTTTCTCAACTGTTACCTGTTTTGTGTCCTTAATAAAATAAAATTAAATGTGTACAACATTGTGTTTAGTAAATTAGAATGTAGGTACTCACATTAGACCATCCTTTCCAGTCCTTGGTCGCACCTTCTCCCAAAGAATTCAATGTCTCCGACACAGACATCCACATCCGTTTAGAGAAATCGCGAGCTTGAGCCGTTTTATTGTATCCAATGGCCACATTTCTATGAGAGTTTAAAAACTCCCATAAACACTCTAATTGCTCATAGGATACCCGGCGACGACGCAAAACCTCATTCCTAGGGCTTCTGTAAAAGTAATGAGTACCTAAAATATTTAGTCTAATGTTACCGATTAATTTGATTGAAATGAATTATGTAGATACTTACGCCATTATTTATTAGTATTTTATTAAAAACACGCAAAACAAATTAAAACTGGAACAACTACCACGAACGTAACGCAATCCAATAATGATCCAAGAAACCAATGCATGGCTATTCCGAACAATTTCACATAAATCCTTAAACACCATAATAAATTCTTGTTAGAATAGGTACACTTTACTTTTTGAACTTGAAAACAAAACTTATTCAAGTAACAAACAATTTAGTTTTGCCGGCTCAGCAGTGTTGACAGAATTATTGCCTCTGCTTATCGCAAGACGGTCGTTCAAAAATTTAGAGCTTGTGAAACGCAAGAAATGCGCACTTGAGATTGCAGATAAAGTAAAACTGAACTTAATGATACGAAATTCGTTTGCAAACAACGCAAAGCTCGATTTCTAGTTATAAAATTACATTAATTTCGTTAAAAAACAATATTTTCATTCTGAATTGAAAAACCGTAAACACCGGTAACCATTCTTTCGTTGTTTTTGAACGCTATCTTTCAAGACAGTACAAACCAGCCATAGACCATTATCCAGTATGATTCCAGTCAGAATAGCGTTCGTCATAATAGGAAATAGAACAAGGCAGTTTACGGTCGTGAACTGAATTGCCTGGAAACAAACTGGATTTTATAAAGGTTGTAATACGCCCCCAGATACGAGTTCAATGTGTACCGCTTTCGTCGCCATGCAGATGAAGATAACGATGTAGCCTTTAGATGTCTTCACTCCCCTGCCTTTATTAAGTTTGACATCTACGTGCCCGGTAAAGTCGACCCCCGTGTGAGTAAAGGGGCGCGCAGGAGTTACTCGTGCTGGCGGAAGATCAGCCATGATTTGATGATTCTCTGTTGTTCTAAAGCGTAGACAGCGAATGCATTTCCGTATTTCGAATTTGACGGCTCTATTTCCCCCTAGTATCCAAAACTGTTGGCGAATGTATGCGAGGGTGAGCCGTGCCCCCCCATGAAGCGTTCTAAGGTGAGCTTGTTCAATAATGAGCTGTGTTAATCTTCCGTTTCTTGAAAGTATGGCAGGATTTTTCATGTTACCAGGTAAGTTAGTTTTGTTCAAGCGTCCACCCACACGCAAAATACCATTTTCATCCAAGTAAGGGTTAAACTTGCATAGGGGGCTCTTGTTAGGTAAGGGTTGATTTTTTAAAAGTAGGTTGTATTCTGTTTCGAATTCATTTTTCTGAACATTAATAGTTATTGTATTTATTGCATCATTTATTTCCGTTTTTGTTAAGTAATCAGTTGGCGTGTGTAGAGCGGTGTCATTTTTCTGTATTGTTTTGTTTCCACCTCGCGCATTTTTGCAGAATCGCAAAATCCACGCTATAATGCGCGTCACCCGAGTTAATGAACTGTGTTTAATTAATAAGCTGATAATTTTGTTTTGTTCAGTTTGTTTCAGGGTTGTCGCTACATGTTTTTCTTCAGTGTTTGTTGTAAATAAACAGTTAAGTGATTTTTCAATGTGGCTGTCGCTGTTGAAAGTATGCATTAACTCAGGGCCTGTCCACCACAGTGAAGTGTTCAATAATTTCTTAGGGTTGATACCTCTAGTTGCGCAGTCTGCGGGATTGTTCTTTGATTCGATGTAAGACCACTGTGACGCTGGTATCACTTTTCTGATGTTTAGTACTCTGTTTTCGACGTATCTTTCATACTTGGATGCTTCTCCTTGTAGCCATGCTAGCACCACTTTGGAGTCACAGTAGGCCCATGTTGTTACATTGAATCCTTTTAGTGCTTTAGTAGCTTTTTCCATTAGTCGTGACAGCAGCAGAGCCCCACAGAGTTCGAGACGTGGCAGAGACAATTTTTGTGCCAGTGGGACAACCCTAGTCTTTGCAGTAAGTAGAGTAATAATAAGTTGTCCTTGCTCGTTTATCGTACGCATGTATATCACACCAGCGAAAGCTTTTTCGCTGGCGTCGGAGAATCCAAATAACTCAATATTTTTATCGTGACCTCCGATCCATCTATTAAGTTCCAAGTTTTTTATCTCTGATAGTTCCTCTTTCAGTTTCAACCAATTGTTTTGAATGTCAACAGGCAACGGACTATCCCATTCTAAATTCTTTTCTGTCCATACGTGTTGAAAAATAAGTTTAGCTTTTATAGTTATCGGCGACAGCCATCCCATCGGATCATATAGTTGAGAAATTTGAGAAAGTAGTGTTCGCTTAGTCAAGCTTTCCTTTGATTCCTCCTTCAGTTTCCAGTCAAAAGTAAAAGTATCGGAATGAGAATTCCACCCAAGTCCTAAGGTTTTCGTGGAATCTTCCTGTTTAAAGTTGAAGCTCGTCTTAGCAATTTGATCTTCACCTAGGGATTCTAGTAATTCCGCGTTATTACTAGACCACTTTCGTAGGTTCATTCCACCACTGCGCAGTAATTGTAAAAGTTGAGTTTGTGATAATTTTGCAGTTTCCAGATTGTTATGTCCACTGATGACGTCATCGACATAGCATTCATTTTCTAGTATTTGACATGCAGCGGGATATTTTTGATTCTCATCTATTGCGAGCTGTTTCAGTGTTCGCATCGCTAGCCACGGAGCGCATTTAGTACCGTATGTGACAGTACATAAAGCGTATTCTTGCAGCATCTCATCAGAGGAGTTTCGCCATATTATTTTTTGTAGATTTTGTTGGTCTTTGTCGATCCAGATGCATCTGTACATTTTTTCGATGTCGGCCGTGAAAACATACTTATAAGTTCTCCATTTTAGTATAAGATCTTGAATATCCTTTTGTAGGTTAGGTCCTTTTTCCATTAAACTATTCAAGCTTTTTCCGTTCGAATTTGGTTGTGATCCATTAAAAACAACTCTGACCTTAGTTGTTGAAGAGCTTTCTCTTATTACTCCATGGTGTGGTAGAAAGCATTCTTGATTGTTGCTATGTGAAGTAATTCGAGGCGCAATTAGTTTCATATGTTGTAGTTGTAAATATTCATTCAAGAAGTCTTTGTACATAAGTGATAATTTTTCGTCCTTTTTTAATCGTTTTTCTAATTGTAAGAATTGTGATATAGCAGCTGGTTTTGATTTTCCGAGATTTTCTTCGTAGTTTTTTATCATAGGCATTTTTACGATGTATTTTCCATCAGGGCCTCTTCTAGTAGTTTCTTTGTTTGTAGTTGACAGTTATGTCTTCGCTTTCCCAGTATTTGGATAAGTCAGTTGTGTCCACGAGAGTTACGTGGCATTGGAATGTTTTCAGTTTTCCGCACAAAATCCAACCCAGTTGAGTGTGTTGTGCGGTTGGTGAGTCATGATTTCCCTTCAGGACTCCATCCAGGATAATTTCTGAGTAAATTTCCGCTCCAAGTAGTAAGTCAATAGAGTCGGAAACATTGTAGTCAGGATCAGCAAGTTTCAAGTTCTTTAAGTGCTCCCAGTGCTCCTGTTTGAAGGAACAATTCGGAAGCTTGTTTGTGAGCTTTTGAAGTACGAGAGCTTCAGCTTCAAAGTTGTAATCAGAATGTATGGATTTGCAGCTGAGGTTTACTGATCCCTTGCAGCTTCCGGCCACTGAGCCGACTCCAGAGATAGTAGCTTGTAGTCTTGATCTGGGTAGACGGAGTTGCTGGGCTGCGTTTTCTGTGATTAAGTTCACTTGCGACCCTTGATCGAGAAGAGCTCGCATAGTTATGTAAGTTCCAGTTATCGATTTTATCTTTACTTGCTAACTACTGTAGTTAAGAGGATTTCCGTATTATTTGTAAATAAGTGGTAAGACCCTTGTTGATATGAGGTGCTAGGTCTAGGCTGCATGTTATTGCATAATTTTTTTCCAGATGTTTCGGTATTCGTCTTAGTCATATGTAGTAAAGTATGATGCTTAGCGTTGCATTCTTTGCATGTTTTGATTGACGGGCAGTTTCCGTCGTTGTGACTGTATAAACAATTTTTGCAAACTTTGAGTTTTGCAACTGTTTTATTTCTGTGTGCGTTGTCTAGGTTAATGAACTTCTCGCATTGTATCAACACGTGATTGCCGCTGCATAGCGGACATTGCCCATAATAAAATGATGTATGGAATGTTTTCGTGAATTCCTTATTGCGTTCCAGGAAAGCTTCTTTCTTCGCATAGTTAGGCTGTTTTGTAAATGATTTGAAGTTATTGTTCTCGTTTCCAAAATAAGTTCTGTTCATAGGTTTGTAGTCAGGTTTGTTAAATGGTTGCTTCTGGATGTTTAAAGTATCCCGTTGACAATTCTTCATAGTTTCATAAGCAATGAATTTGCTTTCCAAAAAAGATAAAAATTCTTGTAAGTTGGGCAGTTCTCTGTTGTTCTGCATATCCTTTATATATTCGTTAAATGTCACAGAATCTAATTTTTGAGACATGTAGTGTACGATAATCGGGCCCCAGCTAGATACGTCGGTATTCATATCGGCGAGACCGTTCAAGCTTTCTGTGATAACGTCGTGCATCTTTTTCAGATTGTTTGCGTTGGGATGCTGGATCAACGGAAGCTGCTGCATGGTGTTCATAAATGTCGTAAATTGAAGACGTCGATTATCATACCGATGGGTCAATATTTCCCAACACGAATCATAGTTTTCAGCACTTATCGTGAGATGCTGGACAAGGCGTTCAGCTTCACCTTTGAGTTTTGTTTTGAGATGTTGCATTTTTTGTGATTTGGGTATGGTAGGGTTGCTGTGTATGGTTTCGAGGAAAATGTCTTTGAAAGAAATCCACTGAATATAATTACCAGAAAATTCAGGAATTTCTATTTGTGGCGTCGCTCGCTGGTAATGAACATTCGACCACATTTTGCTGTTTAAGCCTCTTCTTAAACTATTATACTTTAGTTCAATTTCTTCAAACTTCTGGTTGTATTCTTCTTTTAAGTTTTGATCTTTCAAAGCTCCTTCTATTTCCCAGTGAAGTTTCTCAATACAGTTCCATTTAGATTTTAAAATAGAAATAAAGTCTTCTAGTTCCCATTTTTCCGTAACCGCTTCCAAATCAATCTTAAGCATTGTTCTTTTCAAAGACTTGAAATTTACTTCTTGTTGATTCATAAGTTCTTTCGTCTTTTCATCGGTTTTGTCTTGAAGTTTTTGTGCTAAGCTTTCGCCAAAATCTTGTTCTTGTTTTTGCAATGTCGATAGTGAAGTTCTAATGTGTTGTTTAGTAGTTTCGTAAATCTGATTAGTTTTCCCATAAATATCATTCACAAAATAGCTGATACCAGCTTTTTCTTCAATGGACTCCAGTTTTCGGCGATGACGTTCGTCGAATTCTTCCCAAAGCTTTTCCAGAGCCGTCAGACGTTGCTGTAAGTAGGTCTCGGTTTTCCTACTCGCACCGTCTTTCTTGTAGTTAGAGCACAGCGTCTTGATACTCTCGAATGTTGATACTTAGATGTACTGTTAGATGATCCATTTTGTTCAGTTAAGTTGAATTTTAGTTAAGTAAGTAAGTAGTTTTAGTTTCTTGAATGTTGTATGCTGTTAGCAGTGACAGTTCTTCGTCGCTCGTTGCAGTTTGCAGAGCTTAGTAAGTAGTTAAGTAGTTATCCACAGGTATCCAGGAGTTGCAGCTCCGCGTAGTTGACGGCGGAGGTTAGCGTTGTCGAGGTGTGGTCGCTGAGGCACGTGAAGTCTCCCCTCCTCACACGATATGTGCGTTCTCGTCTCAATTAACCTGGTGAGACCCGTTGGGGAGGCCAGGTCAACCGACTCGCTATCGTGCAAAGAAAGAAGGACAACAACGTACCTGTTTGCTTCGAAGGACCATAATGTACAGCGTGTTCCGCTGTACAGATCAGTTAGTAGTAAGTTGACTTGATAGTAGATGATGTAGATGTTGGTGTGGAGTGCCAGAAGTTAAAGATCACAGTTAAAGTTCATTGTTTATTTACGCACACAATTTAATGAGAAAAGTGGTTCTCAAGCGACGTTAGTTATTTACGGTTGTTAAAATTGCACTCTTCAATAAGTAAGTAGGTATGCATATCGCATGATTCATTGACCTCAATACGATATGTCAACACAAGGAAATCAATGTACGAGTAAACCGTACAAATAGATTTGATGAATTAAATAAAAAAGGACATATTTTTAACTATAATACATTACCTAATACGCGAAAAATAATATCATACATATGGTAATCAAAATTTGTATGGGTTACCGGTTTAATAATAAACAGGAACCTTTTTATTGAAAGGTTGCGTCAATATTCTTAAAATATAAATATATTGTTGTTTTCATGATTGCTTGATGTTTGGAAGTTGTGAGTGAAAGCGTAAATACAAACATATACTTTATTACTTAAGTGCGGATTTTATTTTAATAAAATAAAATCCTTGGTTACGCGAGGGGGTAATGTAACGTGATACGTTCATTTTTAAACAAAAGCACGTTTTTACAATAAATATTGAAATACTTTTACAAAAAAAAAACATAATATAATCACTTCAAACTACTTAAATTAACTTAACTACAATATATAAAACCCTATTATTAACATTTTTAAATAAACACATTTTCATTAAATAACTTTGATTGAATATACTATCAATCAAAAAATAACTTCGCCTTAATCAATATTTGTTATTAGAAAGTAATTAAAACTAAACTGCACAACGTTGTATCGTTCTAAAATGGTTCGCTGCGTCCGCGTGCGGTACCAGAACGGTCAGTAGCGAATCTTTTGTCCTCCAACACCAATGGCCGGACGGCTTACGTGACGTCACAAATCACCCGATGGACATGCAGCGGCCGAGTGACCTCCCTCCCACTGCTCAAATGACAGCGCGACGAGAGGACGTACTCCTCAGTCGAACCTTTTCCCGCCAGATTTTCTGGCATACCTAAATGGCTAATTCTTATTATAACTGTTAAGATTAACTTGTTATTTTTGAGCGACGTCTTCGCATTGACAAACCTAACAGTTTAATTATTTGCGCGCTGCCTGTGCCGTTATACCTAACGTATTTAGGAATCTGCAATTCACCGAAAGGGTAAGTGATGATCTATGTTTTATTCTACCGAGCCGTAGCCTAAAATAATACTATGAGTGCTGTGTTAGTGTTAATGTTGATACCTAGTGCATACATATTGTTTTAATGTAAGCGCTTTTGCATAATTCTTTCGCCTTTTCAACATTATGCCGAACTTTAATTATTAGCGATTTAGTTTTTCTTAAATAAATAATAAAGACAAATTAATTGTTTTAAAGCTAAAATTTTCTTTAATTAAATTGCCTATTTCTTTTGTGCTTTCGTGAGTCTTCTACTTCGTAGCAAATATTTCAATAAAAACGTATTTTTTTTTAAATATAACTTTACCTACCTTATATAATTTTATACCTACCTACCTATTCTTGATATATTAATACTTAGGCTATTTTAGTAGGATTTAAGTAGTTTTTTCCCCTCCGTCTGCTTGCGATTTTGTCAGCCACTTCACCATTCTTTTTTTTTTCCTATATGGCTGCTACTGTGTTGCCTAAGGCGAACACATAATAACTCTGCCAATGTCGAGTGATCAAAGAGACACGTTAATTCACCATTCTACCCAGGGGGTCTAATTTCAAGTTACCCCGTACGATCGTTCGATCGAGCCGACAATCAATCAATTGTAGTTTAGTTTGGCAATTTGGAATACCATCGTATGGGACACTTTCGTACGGATCCGACCATAGACTCTCGTGAATGAATGATATTCGCGATGATAGTGTCGCCGAGAGACCCACATCAAATAAAACCAATTGAATTTATTTTATTTATAATTAACAATACAATTTTTAAAGAATAAAGGATATTTGACTTTTTAAATTAAAAGACTATTGTTTAATGTGTTAGAAATAATGATTTTACATAATAAAAAACATTAAAATGTTGAAATATTTTTAAAAATCTGACAGCTTGCTATTTTTCTACACCATAGCCCATATAGTTATCTGTGGCGAGCTGTGAAACATTAGAAAAAAACTTGTAAATTATTGACAAATGTATGTACGTACGATAAATATGTAATCTCAATACATAATTAAAATATTGTAAAATTGTTTGAAAGCGTATGTACATTAGTATTATGATTATATTATTTTTGTTTAAAGACCAAAACCGCAGAAAAAATGTTGAACCAGACGAGACGCTAACGTCTCGTAAAGTAAGTAATTTATTTTATTCACCATTCAACAAATCACCATTTGTTTAAGCAAAATAGTGACATTCTAACCTATACAAGTTCTATAGTTATCTAAAGACTCTACTTTCTTAAGTAAAATCAAGTATAAGTTAGGTTAGTCGCATAATCCTACCTAAATAAGTTTATTTGTTATTGATTACTATTCCAATTCTACTCTGCCGGGGACCACACGGCCACGGAGTAGAATAGGCCACCCTCACTCTTACCGAGGTGTCGTAAAAGGCGACTAAGGTAAAGCTGCTGGCATGATCATCAGCACCCAGAGAAGGAAAACTCTGCATTTATATCAAAACCCTCGCCCACCCGTCTGCCAAGCGTGGTGAGTATGGCAATTACACCTCATGTGATTGAGGGAGGCCTGTGCTCCAGCAGTGAGGACTTAAATGGGCTGATGATGATGACTATTCCAATTTACACTTTAGAAAGAACAATTTTGAAACATAATTTCTATAATTTAACCATTTGTAATTAAATATTTCAGTAAACAAGACATCAAAGTTCTCCATTGGACCAAACTGTAATAGAAAGCTGAGCTAGAATGACTGTTGGAGAATGAGTTGAACAAAGTGAAAATCTCACCGAGGTAATCAAATTGACAAAAAGTTATTTAACCGAATCTATAATATCTGTGCTATAACTAATTATTAGGCAGGATTTGGCGGTCATATTGCGTAGGTCTAAGCTACCTAAAAGTAATGTTACTACAGAAGAGCGTCTAGCACTGAAAGAGTTGCGTAATAACGACAGGATATTAGTGCTAAAGGCCGACAAGGGAAACGCCACTGTAGTAATAAGTACTGAAGATTATGTCTCCAAAATGAGGATTTTATTAGCGGATACCAATGTGTACAAGCCTGTGTCCTATAATCCTACTGCCAGAGTTACACGGCGCATTCGAGCCCTTATCTATGAGCACAGAGATATCTTTACGGAAGATGAGTACAGCTATTTATACAAGCCAAAAACTGTGCAACCTCCCAAACTTTACGGACTGCCTAAAATACAGAAAAGTAACGTACCGTTACGGCCCATCGTGAGTCAGATTGATTCACCGACCTACTATTTGGCAAAGTATGTTGCTGGAGTGCTGCAGACCTTAGTTGGGAAAACACCGTCATACGTAAAAGATTCGTACCATTTTAGGGACATCGTAAGGAGTATACGGTTGGAACCTGGTGACATTTTGGTGAGTTTCGACGTGGAGTCTCTCTTTACGAACGTCCCGTTGAAGGGTTGTCTGGAAGTGATCAAGGGTTACCGAATACAAATTTGTGATGCGGAGTTACCGAAACAGTATATTGTTCTGATTGAAAATTGTTTGGACGGGAATTACCTTTTATTCAGAGAACAGTTTTACCTCCAGATCGACGGAGTTGCAATGGGTAGCCCACTCGCACCGGTCATTGCAAATATCTGGATGGAACATTTTGAAAACACAGCCCTAGCCACTGGTCCTCAAACTGTGAAACTCTGGAAGAGGTACGTTGATGACGTTTTCTGTATTATCAATGGTGGCCAGCAGGAAGTCGAACAATATATGGTACATTTGAATTCGATCCACCCGAAAATAAAGTTTACCTACGAAATGGAAAGGGACCGATCATTGGCATTCTTGGATGTGCAGATTAGAGTGAAGGATGACGGTACATTATCACATGCTGTATACCGGAAACCCACGCATACGGACCGATACCTACACGCCTCCTCACATCATCATCCTCGGCATTTGCAAGCAGTTATATCATCATTGAATAATAGAGCTCGTAACCTTTGTGACCCTGAACATCTCCAATCTGAGCTTGAGCTTACTGAGGTACTTAAACGGAATGGATATAATATGCCGCATCTGTTGAGCAGGCAAAAGAGAAGGGAAAGATATCCAGAGGTGAACCGGGACAAAATTGGAACAGTACTCAAGAATTTCTCCATAAAGACTGTATATACTCCTTTATGTCGAATATCAAAACAACTGCAATCACCAAAAGATGTCATACCTTTTCAGACTCCAGGTGTTTACAAAATCGATTGTAGCTGCGGTAGTTCTTATATTGGACAAACGAAGCGGTCAGTTGCAGAACGTGTCAAGGAACATATCGCAGCTGTTAAAAATCGACAAGCGAATAAATCGGCAATAGCAGAACATCTACTGGAAATGGGAGTTAATCATTGGATGGAACTACGTGACCCGAAAATCCTCTCCACCGATCGTCATTATCATACCAGGATAGTACGTGAAGCGATTGAGATCAAGAAGTATAAGACTTTCAATTGGGAAGATGGTTTAAAATATCATCGACATGGAATCCAGTAATTAACAAGTGCAAACCCCGTGCTAGGCCGTTACTAACGCAAACAAACACCGATACTGTTAGTGTAGTGTGTCGGAGTAGCTTCACTGACAATTCATCTAGTGGCGAATTAATATCAAAAAATTTGAGGGTGTCCGAAGATTCACAGCCCGGCCCCAGCAGACGACGCCGTGCTCCGCAAGTCCGCTCGTGACCACGGCTGCTGTAACGTAGCCGAAACGTCGAGCCAAATATGTGAGTACACAATGTTGTTTCACATAATAAATATCGTGTTAATCCCCGTATTGATACATTATAGTCACATACATTGATCTGACTCCGAGATAGGTAGCTCAAGCACCTGTGTTACGGATATCAGAATCAACAGTGGGATTACAAATATATGCATATAATACTTTTCTTTTATAAATACATACTAATAATACATAGAAAACACCCAGACCAATACAAACAGACATGTTCATGCACACAAATGTTTGTACTGTGCGGGGATCGAACCCGCAACCCTTGGAACAAAGGCAGCGTTCACTACCGTTCCAAATGGGTCGTCAAATCCTTGCAGTGTTATTCTTGGTTGGTGGTCCAGAACCATGACTACCGTGAGGCATGATCGAGGATTTGGCGAGTCTGGCAATTACTATGAAGGGACTGCCGTCTGACTTTAACAACCCTTAGACGGGGGAACCACACCAAATTAATCATGGTTACATATTACAGAAACTTATTCAAGTAATCTTAAGTGCATATGGAGCTCGTTGGTAGAAATATGCATTTGTGTTTATTTTTTACATTATTTCCAATCTAAAATTAAATAGTTTGTTTTTATTTACTTAATAAGTATGATTGTTATCGAAATACCTATGTACCTACCTATAGTTTTTTGTATGAGAAAGCAATAAAAATACTTTTATTATTAGGTATTTATTTATTTTATTCAAAACTCCTTTATGATTATTGCAGAATATCTGCCAGCATTGCACAGATCTCCGCTAGAAGAAACATACCCAGTTCCAGTACTCCCGGCTTCATTGCTAAATGAAGTTAATTATTTGCTGAAAATAGTTTGTTATAATTCAACTGATAAGTACCTATGGACAAGCATCATTCAGTCATCATTTATTATGTAAATAAAGTAAAGATCCAGCGAGGAGTCAGACAAGGAGACCCGCTGTCCCCAAAGTTGTTTTCAGCAGTCTTGGAAAATATATTTTGCAATCTCAATCCCGCCTAGGAACATCTAGGACTAAGCATAGACGGGAAAAAACTAAACCACCTAAGATTTGCAGACGACCTAGTCCTATTTGAAGAAAACCCAGAAAAGCTAGAGAAAATGGTTCAAACTTTATGCGTAGAAAGCTCAAAAGTGGGTCTAAAGATCAACATAAAAAAGACGAAACTAATGACCAACTCTAAAATAGAACCCATACTAATCCAAGGGCAACCACTAGAATATGTCAACGAGTACTGCTACTTAGGTCAGATCATATCCACTAAAGACCAAGTAACAAAAGAAATAAATAAGAGAATTGCTAACGGATGGAAAAGATACTGGTCCAAGGAAATTTTTAAATCAACAGACCACAACATGGCAACCAAAAGGAAGGTCTTTAATACGTGCATCCTTCCATGCATCTCCTATGGTTGCGAAACATTATAGAGAGAAATTAGGGAAATGCCAAAGAATTATGGAAAGAAGCATGACAGGAATAAGAAGGCAAGACAGAGTTAGCAAGTCAAACTGAGAGCGAAAACTAAACTAAATGACATCCTGGAAATAATAGACCTACAAAAATGGAGATGGACCGGCCATATGTTGAGGTCCAGTTTGGAAAAGTGGAGCCAATATGTAACTAACTGGTACTCTAGAGATGGTAAAAGACGTCGAGGACGTCAACATATGCGCTGGGAGGATGAGCTGAAGCTCACTGCGGGTTCGAAGTGGAGACGGGTCGCCCACGACCGCAAACAGTGGAAGACATTGGAGGAGGCCTTTGCCGATAGGCACATTGAGCTGAGAGACTTTATATAAATAAATATCTCTTTGTCAGTCCAAAAGGTTATATAAATAAATAAATAAATAAAGTAAAGTATCAGCCTAATTACTGTCCCATTGTAGGGCTAAGGCCTCCATCATAGAAAAAAAGTCATACTATGATGGGATTAGGCTTAATTATCACTCTTGCGGATTAGTGATCACAAACCCGAACTATGTTCAAAAATTCAAAACATACCTTTGCTCGACCCGGGAATCGAACCCAGGACCCCGAGATCATGGCCCGGTTCTTAAACCATTAGACAATGGGGCGTTGTTTTATTTGTAATTAGTTAAAGGTTATTAATTAATACTAAGTTTCACAAATGTACATTAAAGGCCTTGTTATTTATATGGGATGTGTGAAGATAGATAGATAGACATCCTTTATTGCACAGAAAGAATACAAAATATGTGTGTGTACATAGTTTCTTCTTAAAATAGGACAACATTATTGTATCTTTTATTATTTATTTTAATAAATGCTTCAATCACATATATACTTTGTTTTTTTTTTTTCATTCCTTATGTACATCTCTCCTGTTAATTAGTATGTTAATCGCATGAGTGTTAACAGGGCTTTTGGAACAGTGGTAGTGAACGCTGGCTTTGGTCCAAGGGTTGCTGGTTCGATCCCCGTACAGTACAAACATTTGTGTGCATGTACATGTCTGTTTGTATTGGTCCAGGTGTTTTCTATGTATTAGTATGTTGTTACAAAAGAAAAGTATTATATGTATATATTTGTAATCCCACTGTTGATTATGATATCCGTAACACGGGTGCTTGAGCTACCTATCTCGGACTCAGATCAATGTACATATGTGATGTTGTGAAATATTTCTTTATTTATTTTGCTGTATATGGGAGATATTGAAATTCACTAACTAATAGTGGAGCAAATGTATTAAACCAGAGTTAAACTTATGTACTGTGTAATCTTTAATATCCAAAATTACCCTTAAAATGTAAAATTTATAGGTAGATAAGTAGGTACTTAAATAGTTATGTAGGAACCTAGCAAAAAGGTAAGTAGGTATACCTACTTTTAAAGGAAAGAGAAAACTTATTACGTATACTTGTAATGTAGACAATGTAGGTACTTAGGCAAAATTATTGCCTCTTGTAATACTTAATTATATTTATTTATTTATTTAGAACGAGTTACATAGGACAAATACAAGGTAAATAATTCAATGACGGTACAACAAAAACCATCGTCGGTTTTACCGTGCACCGCAGTTTCGACAATCGGTCGCGAATATAATAAATAGGTAACTTGGACTACAACAAATGTAAACATCGCCCGCGCGCGAGCAGGACCCGCTCGGGCCGATCATAGAAAACATTAAATTTTGAGGGTACGAGTAACTTGTATTAAAATGTGTAGGTCACACGGGGTGATTTTACTGTCATTCATTAATTAGATTGTATCAGTGATAAATAATATTGTTTAAGTTTGATTTTTATGTTTATATCAGTAATTTCACGTATAACTGAAAATGATAGTTCGTTAATTAGTTTGGGGATCTGGTAATGTAAAATTGTAACAATTGAGGCTTGCAAATGGTTAAAACCCTCAAAATATATTTAACTTTGTACTTTGGTGGATTAATACCTAATTGAGTCAAAAGCCTATATAAATAAAACCTAATTAAACCATCAAAAGTTTCAAACTTTTGAACTGATAAGATTAAGTTTGAAGAATACAATGTACTTAGTCGCGGAAAAAGTCTAATTACTTAGTGAATCTAGTTTATCAATAAGAAGCCTACACCACTAGGTAGGTACTTAATTTACTTACTTACTTAAATCTGCATAAATCATTGAACTATACCATACATATTCTCACTGGCATAAATCTACAAAAATTCTCAGTAAGTAGGTAAATAGGCACTTAATGTAAATTTATTTACATATTTAAACGTAAGTACTGAGATTCACACATTAAAACTTTGATTAAGCATTAAAAGTACCTAAGTACTCTATGTATTCATAATCATCTATATAGGTATAGCAATTTTAACATTTTATACCAAGAAACTCTGCTTTAAACTAATCTTTATTGATATGTAAGTCATTGGACCTTATTCACAAAGACATAAAGATTCTTTTTTATTACACCATAAATCCATTCAACCGAACCAAAACACCTTTCGAGCTATCGTGAATTTTGACATAAGGACGCGAGACAAGACATGTCAAATTCGATATTTCGATTGAGCTTAGGTGTCTTCAAATTAGGGTTTGAGGCGAGATGTGTCAAAAGAGTTTCGGTTGAGTTCAACCGACGGAATGTTCACTTCAAATTAGGAAACGTCGTCAAATACGTTTGATTGAGTCTCAAAGTTTACTTCAAAATAGACCCCCAGGTCTCGTCTTCTTTGCTTTGGCTGGGCTTGGAAGGGTTGGCGATCGCAAGCAGCGGAATAATTACGAGGATTATTCTGAGCTGCCTCATTATTCCAGGGAGCCAGTTTCAAGCTTTCAAATCATACGAGACGCCCGACCATTTCAAGTCCTGGAGCACCGTACATCAGCCACAGACCTACCCTCCGTTGCCCGATCTACAACAAGCCACCTACCACCTTCAGCCAGGGAAGTGCGGGCCTGCAGAAGTTATGAACAGTCGGCAATTATACACACGACCCTAGTGCTCATTTTTAGTACTTAATAATTATTATTACCTTACTACCCTCGTTACAAGCATTGAAGTTGGTTTTGGACGTCTTCTAAATGAGAAATGCAAATGTATGGTAACAAATTATTGTATGCCTAATGCTTCATTAGAGCAAATTATTGACGAGATGAGTAAGTCGCACATCCTCTGAAAAACTGTCATAACACAAAAAAAAGGCGTATTCAGATAAAAATCCAGTTCGATTCGCTTTTTTCTTTTCTATCGATCAAAAAAACCGCCACATCGTTAGTTCCAATAGTTCAAAATAGATGGAGCTAGTGACGGTTTTTCACCGAGCAAGAACGCACGCCCCCCGCTGGACGACAGTGACGCATTACTGCTTGCCACAGGTAGGCGTGCACCAGTGCTCGTGAAAATAGTTATAAGCTGTGTTAGGACTTTATTTAAGGTAAGTTTTTTGTCATAATTTAATACTTTTAGAGTGAAAAAGAGTCATATAACATTTTAGGACTGTTTTTTACAAGTATATCTCGAGACATAATTACATGCAAATCTGAAAAAGTGCCACATTATAGATTATAGCATTATTTTAACTCAATTTAGTCGAAAAAAATGTCATATCACAGTTTACGACGGTTTTTTCCACAGCTTAGTATTGGCGAGGCAAAGATTCTCACTAGCACATCTGGTGTCAGTTTTCGGAAGCTGTCTAAGAACGACAAATTTAAAGTTTTACATACTAGTTTACGGGATAGTGGTTAGTATTCTCTTTATTTTTGGGATAAAATAATGTGGTTCGGTCACAAAAAAAAACATCAATAATAGATAAAATAAAAGCGTTGGCAGAATACACCAGACCATTTCGTTTTGATAAGGAAATATTAAATTGTGGAATGGTGATATTACATAGTGAAACAGGAAAATATTTAGTGTTCAGAACATTTTCATTTGATGAAAATCATATTTTGTTGTTTTTATTATCTATTTAATGTTTATTTTGAAATATTTCATGCTAGTTAACGAGTATGGAATTATATTTGATTATGACATGATTTGCCGTGTGATCTCCGGCAGAGTAGAATATAGCCATCCTCACTCTTACCGAGGTGTCGTAAAAGGCGACTAAGGTAAAGCCGCTGGCATGATCATCAGCACCCAGAGAAGGAAAACTCTGCATTTATATCTAAACTCTAGCCAACCCGTCTGCCAAGCGGGGTGAGTATGGCAATTACCCCTCATGTGATTGAGGGAGGCCCGTGCCCCAGCAGTGGGGACTTAAATGGGCTGATGATGATGATGATGATGACATGATTTCAATAAAAAAAACTAAAGCTGAGTTTAATAATTAATTAATGAATTTAGTGGAAAACAAAATGTTTAAAAGCAATCTGGGTCACTTTTCATCAGTAAATAGAATGCAACTTCTTTACAACAAAATCTCCAAAGGAACAAATATTGATATATTTGATAAGCCAGGAGTATTTATGAGATCTATCTGTACTTACTATGAAAACGATAAATAAGTTAGCATGCAGTAGGCAATGTTGTTTTATCTGCGGTGAATGTTACCTCTGTGGCAGCTGCATTAGCGAGAATATCTCGATCCCAAGACTTATCCTTATATTATAATATGTCGCAGGGCTACTGCAGCTGCCACAGTATTACATACTACTATATTACTAGCCGGTTTGTGACTGCGGTGAACATGAGTAAATCAAAACTTTTAACTCAACATTACTTCAAATATAGCAAAGTGTCGTTCTTAGAGAGCTTCCAATTATCGTCGCTAGGGGAGCGCGCATAATCTTTGCCTCGCCAATAAGGTTATTGTTTTATTATGCAGAAAAAAAAAGTTGTATCCTATGTTGTGGCACTTTTTTTAATACATATTTTAAGAATTGTGTTTACATAAATAATACAAAACAGACAAACCTGTATGTGACCGTTTTTTATATTTCAAACTAATTGCTTATACAGAAATAATTTAACCGGTAGGTATATTATGGTTCATGGCCGTTTGATACGAAAAAAATTAACTGTTTAGAAAATCATTTCAGTAGCTTGAGTTATATAATTATGTAAGTGAATGATTGAGTCTTTTCTTTTCCTTTAAGATACACAATGGATAGCCAATTTAAAGAGAGCCGCGGCAAACGCTTACTGCAAATGTGTTATAGTGATGAAAACAAAGAAAATCACGACAATAATCACACAGGTGAGCCTGTAAAATATTTACTCCTTTTTTTATTTGTGCATCAACGAAAACTATGTATGTTTTTTTGCAATAATACTATTATTTTTTCAGAAGACCTAGTCGAAAAACCGGGTATTGAGAGCGTCAAAAGTTCCAATACATTTTTTGAAGAATCGGAGCCGATCGCCCATTGCAGTTATAACCATGCTGAAAGTAAAATAGGAGATACTGTCCAAAACGATATGGAACCATTTTCTGATGATGAAGACGATTCAGTTAAGGACCCCAACTACAAATCTAGTTCTTCTAATAGATCATCTAGTTCTTCGAGCAGTTCTTCGAGCAGTTCTTCGAGCCGTTCTTCAAGCAGTTCTTCCAAAAACTCATCAAGATCTCTAATAAGTTCTGCAATCCATAATACAACTCAATCAAATCTTATAAATGATCTGCAAGTTATAGGTGATGGAAACATTGATTTGATACCAATCCGACAATCTGCACAGAAGAATAAAATTGAAGAAAGTGACCAAAACATTGAGTTACCTATACAATCTACACAGGAAAACAAAGATGATGAAACTATACACAATGTAACTGAAACAGAGGAAAACAATCATGTGGAAAAGGGTAAAAAACGTCTAGCCAGAGTTGATGAGTGGTTAAGTGTCAAAGCAAAGAAATTACGCAATACCGGTCAAACTTACATATCAAGATCTAAAGCGAAAAAAACTGTTCCAGCGCGGGCCATGAAACCACCTTGTGGGAGTAAATGTAAGATGCAATGTTCATCAAAAATTGAAAATGACAATAGAATAATTATTTTTACTAAGTATTGGCAGATGGGTGATATTAACCTGCAACGTAATTTTATAAACAATTGTACTAAAGCTATTGTACCTGCAGTTCGTTTTACTGGGAAACAAAAACCTCGCAACTACAATAATGCCTACTATTTTAACGTCAACGATAAACAAATACGGGTATGCAAAAAATACTTTATGGCTACTTTAGATATTAACGACCGAGTTGTACGAACAGTTTTTAATAAGATAGAGTTAGGTTTTGTTGAATTAGATAAAAGAGGAAGACATGGCCAACATAAAAAAATTGACGAATCCATTAAAAATTCTGTTAGAGATCACATAAATTCTATACCACGCATAGAAAGCCACTACATTAGAAAGAATTCTAGCCGAGAGTTTATCGATGGTGGTAAATGTATAGCAGATTTACATACAGACTATAAGAAAGAATGTTTAGAACGAGGTGTCCCAGCGGCTCACTATGAAATGTATGCTAAAATCTTTAATCAGGAATTTAACATTAGCTTCTTTATACCTAAAAAAGACCGTTGCGAGCTGTGTGTCAGTTATGAAAATGCAGATAATAATGGTAAAGAAAAATTGAGTAGCAGGTACACATTACACTTAGAGGAAAAAGAACTCTCAAGGCGTGAAAAAGATAGAGAAAAAGCTAGTGTAAGTACCGATCACAAAGTAGCAGTGCATGATCTGCAGGCTGTGCTTCAAACCCCTAAAGGAGATGTTTCTGTCTTCTATTATAAATCAAAATTAAATAATCTTAATTTTACCATAACTGAACTTGGATCTGATCATACGGAATGTTATTTATGGCATGAAGGAGAAGCTAATAGAGGAGCCGACGAAATCGGATCTTGCGTACTTAATTTTATAGACAAAATTATGGCTGATTATGACGGACCAGGAATTGACTTAGTATTTTTTTCAGACAATTGCTGTGGGCAGCAGAAAAACAAATTTATTTTTTCTATGTACATTTACGCATTAATGAAACACCCTACCATAAAATCAATAACTCACAAGTACCTTATTACCGATCACACCCAAAATGAGGGCGACTCAGTACATTCTACCATTGAAAAAGCTATTAAGAAGAACCTTAGATCTGGCCCCATTTATGTCCCCAGCCAGTACGCACAAATCATCAAAAATGCCAAAAAAAAGGGTCAACCTTACCACGTAAACGAAATGAGCTTTAAAGATTTTTTTTCAATGAAAAATTTAGCAGATGACATTGGTTTTAACGCGAAGAATTTAAAAACTGCTGATCTAAAAATCTTAAAAGTGATCCAGGCTAACAAAGTTTATTACAAGCATTCTTATAAAGACGAAGATTTTAAAGAAGCAGAAATCACACGTAAATCAATTAACATTCAAAACATTCGAATCAAAAGAGCTTTTAAATGTCGTCCTAAAATAAAAGAAAACAAAAAGAGAGATCTCTTAAGTTTAGTAGAGAATAATCACATTCCAAATTTTTATTCTAGTTTTTATTCCCAACTTTAATTCCTATTAAGCAAGCTAATTAAATAAAACGAAGTAACTTCTACTGTTTTTAATGATTGCACTGAAGATATTGTTGCGTTTTTGATTACTTTTATTTTTATATGGTGATTTTAAGAATTTCTATTTGATTCCCAAAGACTATGATAACAATTATTTTGAGATAATTTGACTGAGTTACATTAACAAAGAAGTTTTTATTATTTAGTTTTTGTTTGTAGATAATGTGAAAAAGAGTCGCATTATGGGACAGATTTGATTGTTTTTTTGATAAACATATTTTTCTTTAATAAATGCATTTTTATTTACATCCTAGATACAAGTTTATTAAATTCTACATAATATAAAAAAATAATTTGTCAGAAATCTGCATTAATGATTAAGCAACGACATTATTTAAGTAACAAAAAAATAAAAAAGCGTTTTTCTCAAAACTCTTTTTTTTATGTTATGACAGTTTTTCAGAGGATGTGCGAAGTGTACATTTAGTAAGGATTCAATAATCATACTAATGATTGAGAATTCCTGAGAAATAAGGAAAATACATTTTCTTAAGAGATTCTCAATCCTGAGCTTAATGTAAAAAAAATATTTTTGTATGCCTTTCCTTTTTGTAGGTACTACACACCTAGCCAAAATAACAGTATTCATTATTGAATACATTATTATACAACCTGACCTTTAGTCATAGTGACAAATTTGTGTTTTTTGACACAAACAAATTTATAGATAATAAGTTTTGGTTGACTGGCAAAACTTTTTATTTCCCTCATAAAATTAAAAAAAATAGCTACTCTGTTAGCGTTTAATATTAATGATATGATTACCCAAAATATGGAAGTTTTATTCCAAATAATTTAAATTACAATATGAAACAATAGAGGATCCTCTTGCAAACCAATGACAAAAAGAAACCCTAAAAATCTAAACCTTATTCATCAGAATATACAGGGTTTGTCTGGCAAATTACTTGAATTGGAATTATTTTTTAATAAAATGAATGTCCATCTATTATGTATTATGGAACACTGGTTAAGACAGTATGATTTAATTATTAATATTGACAACTATAGCTTCGGTAGTTCGTTCACGAGAAAGTTTGCAATCAGAGGCGGGTCACTAATTTTATTAAATAATTCAATTAAATATAAAGAACGCAAAGATGTCGTTTCACTTTCACTTAAGCGAACTATTGAGCTAGCATGTGCGGAGCTTGAACGACATGTCATTGTTTGTGTGTAACAGGCCTCCATCTGGGAATTTTATTTCATTTGAATCCATTATGGAAGAAGTATTAATAAAAATATGTTCCTCTAGTAAAAAAGTGGTTGCGTACGAGGATTTTAACATCAATATTTTAGATAATTCACAGAACTCTGTTTGGTTTCTAAATCTTTTCAGATCATTCAATTTTCATCATCTTTTTAACGAACCCACACGAGTAACCCCCACCACAGCTACTTGCTTAGATAACATATTTTGTAACTGTGATGTATTAGACAAGTCCATAATAAACTTCATAAACTCAGATCATAGTGGACAGCTAGCAATGTTTGAATACAGTCATCAGCTTTACGATATGCTTTTTAATGTAGTTGAAAAATAATATAATCAGATTTTCACTAAAAAACAATCAAATTAGATACTTCTAAAACTAAATTCAGTGACTGGACGCTAATTTAATTGAATGTGTCAGAACATACTCAAAATTATTAAAAAAAATATGTGCAATGGCTAAATCAAATTATTTTAAAGACAAAATAATAAAAGCCACTAATAAAAGTAAAATCTCATGGAAGATAATAAATAAAGAGACTTGTAAAAACAAAACAAAATACAACAAGCACTCTCTTAAAATTGATGGCAAATCACTTGTTTCTGACTCTGAAGTAGCAGAAACATTTCAGTCTTTCTTTTCTAATATACCAGTCACAACAACCAATAAATTGAATTTTAGCCCGTATCTCGCTGCTTCTCTCCTCAAGTCTCATGTTGATAAGTGCAACACGCCTTTTAGATTCAATCATGTCAATTCTTATATAATTTTAAAAACATTCAAAGAATTAAATATGAAACCGACTGAGGATTTATGGGGCATCTCGGTAGATATAATCAAAAATATAATACACTCTATCGCACCCCACTTAGCAACAATATTCAATAAATGTGTCGACGACGGTCAATTTCCCGATATGATGAAATACAGTAAAATAATACCATTATTCAAGTCGGGTGAGAAAAGTGACCCGTCTAACTTCAGACATATTTCTATACTGCCTGCTCTCAGCAAAATTTTTGAAAAAGTAATATTCACTCAGTTATTGTCTCATTTCACAAACTAAGTAGGAGATACTACATATCAGACAAGAATGTCCCATAGTGCTCCACTAGACCATTTTTAGAACGACTGAACGGAATCAGCATTGATTTTGACAGATTTAAATGAATTTCATGCAGCAGTTTGTTCATTCAATGAACGAATGATTGGCAATGACCAGATTAATCCAGATAAAATATTCATTTTTATAACGCCATTTAACAACAAAAATAAAATACAAGCTGCTTATAACACGATTTAATATCAAAATATCACGAAACACGCAATAGAATTCACTTTTGTTGCCTCATATACATCCCTTAGAAAAATAGTAATTCAGACTAGTCCGGAGTCTATGACGGGTAATCCAGGACTGCGTGTGCCGCGCTGTGCTGCAGTGCAAGCATGCAAGTGGAAATCCTTGTATCTTCTTGGGTCCACAATCTTCGATAGGTGAAAAATATTGTTACCTACCAAGAATTTCATTGAGCGAACTTAGAACATATTATAAATATCTTTACGCTTCTGCACATTGTTTAGTTTTCTTTAACGTAATAACAAATGTCCACAACGTATATTTGCACTTAATTTACAATTTTTTTAACAAAATTCTATAAATTTTTTTCTTGACATAACTGCCATTTTGTTTTTCTGAGTGAATGAATGGTGGTGACAAGTAGGGATATTCCATATACATCGATGTATTGAAAACATCGATGCTTACAATGCGATACATCGAATAGATTCTGATGTTTTGAAAAGCTATCGTTATACTCAATGTATCATTGTTTTTTCATAAAACATTGAATCGATGATAACTGGTTTATGTCAAAATACTTAAGTTTAAGTAAATTATATTTAAAACTAATATTAATATGTTTTTACTTCTAAGGTTTTTTTTTTCAAAATAAATGGCTTTGTATACATATCCTCCAACCTATTACGGTTATGGCGGCCAATATCCACGATCAGCCACGTATGGAGGATATATTATAGTGCTCAAGTGAATGCGCAAACACAAGTGCACTCGGTATTCCCTTGCCCCCATATTCCGATGGGACACCAGTCTGACACGACCTGAAAGAAGTCGGGTCCAGGATCAACGGCTTAACGTGCTTTCCGAGGCACGGGGGTACATTACCGTCGACTTCCAGACACTTCCAAATTTTTTTAAATATATTTTGGCACAAACAGTCATTACAGTAACAATTAATTAAATAATGATTTATACATATTTTTAACTGACAACGCCGAAATATATATTTATTTTAACATTAAATTAAAGTGTGCTTGTTACATGCACTACCTACAATAGTTGGTGTTTACAAATGTACTAGTACGAAATATAGAAAACAATAAAATCAAAACGAATAGTGTACAAAAATACTTTAAGGAATTTAAACTAAAAGTAAAAGAAGTTTAGCAAAATACCAAACCCATTACCTAACCCCAAGAAATGCCTATCTTCCCTCAGTGTACGAGGGAAAACATGTACATCCCACAGTTCAGCAAACAAACATTTTAGTAAGTATATATTATATATATGTATATCTAAGTGAAAATAGAGATAAACGGATACATATATAAGTAATCTTAGCTTTATGTATTATAGAACAAAGAGAAGAAATGCGATAGTCCTATGCATAACTCACAGGTTATAAAAATCAGGTTACATAAGGAATATTTACTAAGATACATTTTAAAAATTGATCTTTTAATACTATACAAGAAGCAATTAAAAAGATCGTGATTCAGAAATTCTTTATTGTATAAGTTAATTGATCGGGAAAGAAAACATTTCTGTGTAAGTATATATTTTTTTTCGTAGAATAAGTGGTACGAATGTTTGAAATACACGTTGGGGGCGAACTGGGAGGCGGAATATGCTTTTTGAAGTCTATTTTGACTAATAAAGAAGGACAATCGTTTACGGCGATCAAAGAGACTTAAGAAGTCAATAAGAACTCAAGAGACTTAAAAACAAAATTATTGATCTATTGCGCAGCCATCGCTTTATAGTGCGACCCAATGACCACTACGCCATCGAAGCAGTGAATGGGGGTGGGGTAGGGGGCAGTTGTAGTATACACATCTGTGTATACTACAACTGTCCCTGTGAAGATTCACAATAACTTGGGTTATTGTGAATCTTCACAGAGACAACGAAGGAAGTTAGATCTATTATTTTATGAAAAATTAAAATCTAAACAATAATAAGATACTGGATTTAGCTTTTTCCATAACCTTCAAATACAAACATTTTCACTTTGAAATGATGACCTGTTTTGACACGCTTTTTTGACATGACTTTAGCTTTGCAATATACTTTAGAAAAAGTACTCGATGTTTTCATCCGATACATCGAAAGACATCGATGTACAGTTTTGATGTATCGAATCGATAAAAATATCGATGTTTTTTCAAAGTGGACACCCCTAGTGACAAGTCAAAAAGCTAATCAATCATGAAATGAACCAATGAGATGATGGCTTTCAAACATTCATTCAAGATTCTTAACATCTACCTGAAAGATGTTAGCATAGACAACGTGACTAATTTCTTTTCAAGAGGATTCAGAGCCATGTCTCATTTAAATCTGAATAAAATATTGCATAGTAAGCAATTTGGATTCACAAAAGGGAAATCCACTACTGATACTGGAGTGGCGTTTATCAAACATTTATTTGATGCGTGGGAAAAAAAGCGAGATGCTATTGGAATATTCTGTGATTTGTCTAAAGCATTCGATTGCGTCAATCATGAAACATTGCTAATGAAGTGACAGCATTATACGGTACCATAGACAGCTGACTAAGTCTAACCAAATGTTACTTATCAGATAGGATTCAAAAGATCAATATCAATGGAACTAACTCTTCTGGCGCCCCTTTAACCATGGGTGTGCCCCAGGGCTCTATATTGGGACCCTTGCTCTTTTTGATCTATATAAATAACCTTCCTTACTATAACAAAGATCTATGTGATATGGTGTAATTTGCTGACGATACATCCTTGATTTTTGAGGTTGATAGACAAAAGAAAAATATTGACGAAGTAAATAACACACTCTCTCATGTACTACAGTGGTTCACTTATAATAATTTGGTTCTTAATTCAAAGAAAACTAAATGTGTTAAGTTCTCAATGTCTAATGTAAGGCAGGTCACAATTAATATTGTCATGAATAACGAACCTATGGAAATAATAAACTCCACAGTTTTTCTAGGTATCACTCTGGATACAAAATTGCAATGAAACCCTCATATTGCTGTCTTAGCAGGAAGACTTTGTTCAGCTGCATATGCAGTTAGAATAATAAGGAATCTGATTGATATCGGGACAGCGAGACTGGTTTATTTTAGCTGTTTCCATAGTCTGATGTCATATGGTCTACTACTGTGGGGATCCGGTGTTGACTTACAAGCCATCTTCATTTTGCAGAAGAAGGCCATCCGTGCCATCTACGGTCTTAGATCACGTGACTCACTCCGAGAAGTATTCAAGAAAATCAATATTTTAACCGTATCATCTCAATACATTTTTGATTGTATTATGTTTGTACGTAAGAACTTGCACCTTTACTCGCAAAAATCAGATTTTCATAGCTTTAACACGCGAAATAAAATAGGCTTGCTGTCCCAAATCGAAGACTTCATAAAATTGGTAATTCATTTGTAGGATTGAGCATTAGAATGTTTAATAAGTTACCTAAAAATATCATTGATTTACCGGTACATAAGTTTAAGTTGCATCTAAAAAACTGTCTAATGCAGAAAGGCTACTATAAAGTAGATGATTACTTGAATGATAAGGATTCCTGGGGGCGTATTACAACCTTTATAAAATCCAGTTTGTTTCCAGGCAATTCATTTCACGGCCGTAAACTGCCTTGTTCTATTTCCTATTATGACGAACGCTATTCTGACTGGAATCATACTGGATAATAGTCTATGGCTGGTTTGTACTGTGTTGAAAGATTGCGTTCAAAAACTACGAAAGAATGGTTACCGGTGTTTACGGTTTTTCAATTCAGAAGGAAAATATTGTTTTTTAACGAAATCAATGTAATTTTATAACTAAACATCGAGCTTTGCGTTGTTTAGAAATGAATTTCGTATCATTAAGTTCAGTTTTACTTTATCTGCAATCTCAAGTGCGCATTTCTTGCGTTTCACAAGCTCTAAATTTTTGAACGACCGTCTTGCGATAAGCAGAGGCAATAATTCTGTCAACACTGCTGAGCCGGCAAAACTAAATTGGGACTGTAAAATCGGTGTTGTTTTGTGACACACGTGATTCGTTTGCTCGTCAGTTTTATATTGTTTTTATGCCATAATCTCAGTGATTACTATTTTAAGTTGAGTGCATGTGTTGTGTATGTCGGTAAAGGTTTGTTCGTAAGTATTAAAAACTAACTTCCTGTTAAAAATTATATTTATTTACTATATTCATAACCTTCAACTCCTTTGACTGTCACATACAGCGAGAAATATGAATATTCCTCCTAAACCCCCGGACCCTCCAGATGATAGTCGGCCCCCATTGGTGTTTTCCAATGAGAACGGACTTCATTTTGGATCCCCGGCTGAGACATCCACCACATCCATTTCTGCGTCCTCTAGTAGGAAGCAGAAACGTCATGTGGAGAACTTGGATATGAATATAAATTCGGAGAAAAGGATACGCAATAATAAAGATGTAGAAACGTCTGTTTCACAACAAACTGTGTACACACATCCAAGTTTCTCGGAATCATATGCATATACCGAACAAGACTCTGGCCCCTTTATAGTGCATGTGTCGAGAGTTGAACCTGACCCTGCAGCGGGTACCACTTTGAAAGTACTGAAATTTGGTCAATTTTTACACCATAACAAAGTAAGAGGCATTGCAAAAGAAGGTATAAAAAATGTTGGACGGAATCGGATCTCCGTTCAATTTACATCTGCGAATGATGCCAATAAATTTGTACAATCCCAATGCTTATCAGATAATAAGTACAAGGCATTCATTCCAACATATAATGTCACTCGCATGGGACTAATACGTGACATCCCAGTTGATTGGTCGATGGACCATCTTGTAGAGTCAATAGAGCTCCCAGAAAATTGCGGTATTGTCTTAAAAGCTAGGCGGCTCAACCGAAAAAATATCATCAATGGAAATACCAATTGGCTACCTACACAGACAGTTGTTCTAACTTTCGCTGGTCAAAAACTACCAGAGAAAATATTCGCCTTTCATGCGGCTATTCGCGTCGAGACATATCAGTTACCGACCATTCAGTGCCACAACTGTTGTCGTTTTGGCCATATAAAAAGTCAGTGCCGATCACAACCCAGGTGCTACCGCTGCGCCCAGAACCATGCAGGAGACTCATGCGAAGTATTGGAAGTAGCCTCTACTTGTCTTCATTGCTCAGGAAACTCATTTTGCTGTCAGCAAAAGCTGTCCGGAGCAATCGAGGCAACGGGGAATAAAAGTCATTATGTCCCAGGAGAGTGTGTCGTATTTGGAAGCCTCTGCTAGAATACCCTCGGTCAGACGCCCCTATAATGAGGTGACTAGGAATAATACCCCATCACTTTCCCAATTATCCCTACCTAGCTCCCCACGTCATGTCCCCACCATGTCACAATCATACAGGAAGACCGTTACTACTAGTCCCCGTCCTAGAATGCCTCCTTCTAATAGAGGTTATGACAAACATGCCCATCAGGCTATAATAGCTTCACCCTCTTCAACAATACCTAATGGCTGTGCTCTGCAAGACTCTATCCCTGAGGATAGATTGATTGAAACAACGGTGGCGTTGTTGACTGTCATCCTATCCAAATTTAACGATGCTCTACCGTCCAACGTCGCCTCTCAACTTACAACTCTATTCCAAAGCATGCCATTAGACATTAGAAGTGGCAACAACATAAACTCATCCGGTGAGTTCGATGGCGGACTCTTGCCAGTTCCTTCAATGGAATTGTAAGAGTATCCGTCGCAAAAAAAATGAATTAATTTATCTTTTTAACAAGTTCTCCGTAGCAGTGGCTGCCATCTCTGAGACATGGCTAGTGCCTGATTCCCTCTTTAGGGTGTCTGGTTATGCATGCCTCAGGGATGACAGAGATGATGGCTACGGAGGCTGTTGTTTGTTAATTAAAAGAAATGTTATTTACTCCCAAATCTCAATTCCTACCCACAGTCCATCATTCAATGTGGTGGCTGCGAGGATAATGAACATTTCCTTTATATCAATTTACATCCCCCACCCTTCCCCATCCCTTATCCCAGATCTCCGTAATGTTTTTTCTTCTATCCCATCTCCCATCCTTATTCTTGGGGATTTTAATGTCCATCACACTGCATGTTCTCATTTTTGTGACTCATTTTCGTCTGGATTGTTGGATCTATTTGAAGACTTGAACCTTTTTGTTTTAAATGATGGCTCTCCAACACGTTGGGTATCTCCTACACAGGACCCACGCTCGGTGGTGGACCTATCTGTCTGCTCTACATCGCTATCCTCTCTATGCTCATGGAAAGTTCTTTCTCAATCCCACGGCAGCGATCATTTTCCTATAATAATATCCCAACCCCTGTCCGTCATCCCTGCTGTCTCACCTCCACCCTTACTGAAATACAAAATCCAATATGCAGACTGGTCTAAATTCAGAACAGAAATTGGATTGCATCTAGATAGAGCCTTAAACAACCCTCCTTCAGATATCGAAGACAAATTGTCCATATTCATGGAGGCACTATTGTCTGCTGCGGACGCAAGCATCCCCTTGAAGAGACCGAACCGGAAGAAATTAGCCCCTCCACCATGGTGGGACTCCGAATGCACGGAGGCGGATTAACCGTCGAAAGGATGCAGAGGCAGATTATAAACACTCCATGAGTATGGAGAATTATGTCCGGTATAAACAAATTGCTGCACGTACTAAAAGGATACTATCTAAAAAGAAGAAGAATGGTTGGATGAACTTCTGCGAATCACTTTCCCCTAGATCCCCTATTTCGGGCGTATGGAAAAATATCAGGAAATTCCGTGGCTCCCTGGTTGGACCTTCCCCCTCCTCTAATGACCCCTCTACATGGCTAAATGAATTCGCAAACAAATTATCCCCTCCTTTTGTCCCCACGGAAAACAGTCTCCCATCCTGCTATCCTTCCCTCCATAGTAGCGACAGGTTCGACCAACCATTCTCCTTAACGGAACTGAACTGCGCATTACGCGGCCTTAAAGGATTCTGCTCCTGGAGAAGATGGTATCCCTTATTCTTTCCTTTCCCACCTGGGCTCAACTGGGGAACAATACTTTTTAAATCTTTTAAACTCCATCTTTCTGACAGGCAACATTCCTTCCTCGTGGAAGGCTCAGATTGTTATTCCCTTGTTGAAACCGGGTAAAGATCCAAACAATGCTTCCTCCTACCGCCCCATCGCCCTATCCTCTACCCTTTCCAAAGTCCTTGAGCATATGATCAAAAACCGTCTCGAATGGATTATAGAGAGTAGGAATATTATACCCAACAGCCAATTCGGATTCCGGAAATCTAGAGGCACCACAGATAGCCTAGCCGTCCTAACAACGGACATCAGAATTGCCCTATCGAAAGAGGAGTACCTAGTGGGTGTATTTTTGGACATCGCATCTGCCTATGATAATGTGCAACTTCCGGTGCTCAGACAGAAGATGCTTCGCATGAGTCTTCCAGTGAGGTTAGTACACTGTGCAACCAACCTATTGATGGGTAGATCAATCAAAATTAGGTCGTTTGACCATTCACTCCCCCCCAGAAGTCTTTGGCAGGGCCTACCTCAAGGTTCCGTTCTGAGTCCTATTCTGTACAACATTTACACGTACGATCTTGAGCAATGCGTCTCTTGCTTCTCTAACGTTCTACAGTACGCGGATGATTTATGTCTTTACGTTTCCGATAAATCTATTACGAATATAAATCGCCGCTTAAATTCTGCTCTTTCCTACCTGAACGATTGGCTTGTAGACCATAACTTATCACTATCAATCCCTAAATGTAGCGCCGTAGTGTTTACCAGGAAGCGATCTATCCCGCTCGTTGACATAAATTGTGATGGTCAACCTATCCCTCTTGATAACCATGTTAAATTTCTTGGTGTTCATTCTTGACTCGAGAATGACCGGCGTACCCCACTTCAATTATGTGGCTCAAAAATGCGAAAAAGGAATCAACATCCTTAGATCCCTTTCAGGTGTCTGGTGGGGCTCTCACCCTTATAGCCAAAAATTGCTCTATAATGCCGTGGTCCGTAGTCATCTGGATTATGCATCTTTTCTCCTAGAACCCTGTAACAAAGAGGCGTTAAACAGGTTAGAGAAGCTGCAAATGAGAGCATTAAGGGTTGTCTTAGGAGCAATGAAGTCCTCTCCAAATATTGCCTTACAGGTAGAGGCCGTGGACGCCCCACTGGATCTTCGGCGTCAGTACCTCACGGATAGGTTCATATTTAAAACCAACCAATCTAGTTGTCACCCTCTTATTTCCCGTCTTCAAAACTTATCCGAGCTGATCTCTCAACCTTCTTGCAAATATTGGGCCCATAAAAGTCCCCCTTTAACAATCACTAGTTTCAGAAAAATTTCTTCCCTGTCTCACCCGATGGTACAATTCCCTATAAACCCCCTCTTCCAAATTCCATATGATGCCCTTATTTTCGAACCTCAAGTTGTCCTGAATTTTGGGATCCCGAAAAATGACCCAATGGCTGACCAAACATTAAATATATATTTAAACACCGAATGGCAAGGCTGGTTGCCAGTCTATACGGATGCCTCAAAATCATCTACCGAGGGCACTGTAGGAAGCGCTGTGTGGATTCCAAAATTCCAGGTCATGCTAAATTTCAGATCCCCCAAAGAATCTTCTGTGTTTACCGGAGAGTCAATTGCTGTATTAGAAGCCTTATTATATATACTCTCCCATAAATTAAATAAATCTGTCATTCTTTCTGATTCTAAGAGCTGTCTACATGCCATTTTAGGTAACATGTTCAGGAAAAAAAATATCTCACCTGTAATCCTTAATATCAAAAAAATGTTATTCCTTTGCCATCTTGAAAATATAAGTGTAGCTTTAGTATGGATTCCAGGTCACAGTGGTATTCGCGGCAACGAACAGGTCGACATTTGGGCTAAGGAGGCCATTCAGCTTGGCGCCCCTCGGCAACAAAATTATGCCCATGATATCTTACCGCTCGCATCAGAGGTACTAAAAGATGACTGGCAGAACCGATTTAGTGACCTATCTAAACTCAAGGGCCGTCACTACGCAGGTGTTCAACCGTTGATCCCTCGGAGACCGTGGTTTTTCAAACATAAAACTCTGGGCAAGCTGGCTGTCTCCACCATTTGTCGCCTGCGTTTAGGACATGCTTGTACCCCAGTATTCTTAAATAAAATCCGAGTTAAAGACTCTTCACTATGCGAATGTGGTTTAGATGAGGGTACGTCAGACCACATATTTTTCAATTGTCAAAATTATAATTTCTCACTGTATGACATCCTACCCCCAAGAATTCCCCGCCCTATTAACTTTTCTTTTCTTCCTTCTTTGTCCTTCTCCTCTGTTATAGAATATTTATGTAGATATATTATTAAATATAATATTAGACTTTGAAAGAAACTCCCACTTAACATTTTGTGCCGTCTATGTGTTTGTTTATACGTTTTTGTTGTATTTTTTTGTTTTAGGTGGTGTAAGAACTCAAATTAAAATAATATCCTGAAGAATTTAATCTCATCTATACCGGTCAATTTTTCTTTTGAAACGTGTCTCGTTAATCACTCGACATTGGCAGAGTTAAAAAAATGTGTTTGGCATAAGCAAACACAATAGCAGCCATTTCAAAAAAAAAAAAAAACTAAATTGTTACTTGAATAGGTTTTGTTTTCAAGTTCAAAAAGTAAAGTGTACCTATTCTAACAAGAATTTATTATGGTGTTTAAGGATTTATGTGAAATTGTTTGGAATAGCCATGCATTGGTTTCTTGGATCATTATTGGATTGCGTCACGTTCGTGGTAAACTAGTTGTTCCAGTTTTAATTTGTTTTGCGAGTTTTTAATAAAATACTAATAAATAATGGCGTAAGTATCTACATAATTTATTTCGATCAAATTAATCGGTAACATTAGACTAAATATTTTAGGTACTCATTACTTTTACAGAAGCCCTAGGAATGAGGTTTCGCGTCGTCGCCGAATATCCTATGAGCAATTAGAGTGTTTATGGGAGTTTTTAAACTCTCATAGAAATGTGGCCATTGGATACAATAAAACGGCTCAAGCTCGCGATTTCTCTAAACGGATGTGGATGTCTGTGTCGGAGACACTGAATTCTTTGGGGGAAGGTGCGACCAAGGACTGGAAAGGGTGGTCTAATGTGAGTACCTATAATCTAATTTACTAAACACAATGTTGTAAACATTTAATTTTATTTTATTAAGGACACAAAACAGGTAACACTTGAGAAAGTTATACAATGCAAGCTTATGAGATAAAAAGAACTAAATTATTTATCTAAATAAATAGTTTAGTTAGAACTAAACATCTAAAACATGTATCCTTAACATGAACACATAACATAAATGATAAGTTGGTGAAACGAAAGAGTGTGGTGATTTTACTGAAATTCTCATCCTAATGTTTGTCACGATTGCATCATTAAGCCCATGTTTATACAGTCATGATCCTAGTGATTCTATGAAGATAAATAAACTTATTATCTAGTTAAATATCTATAATATTTAATTTATATTCTTACTTCTAAAAAACTTGAGCACTTTTCATTATAAAATATGAGAACCTACTTTTAAGATAGGAGTATAATATAATTGTTTTTTTAATTGTTGGGGTTATGCATCTTTTAACTGTACATGTTATCATTTTTAATTTTTTTTTCTAGTATTGGGTTGACTATAAGGCAAACCTCAAGAGAAGAGTGGCAGCCCTTCGTGTTTCCCAAAACCGTACAGGGGGTGGCCCTGCTGAAGTCATTCCTCTAAATGACATTGAGCAAAAGTTTTTAAGTTTACTCGGGGAAGGCTTTGGAAGTGGCTTACCTCATACCCAAGTAGACCCATTTCCAATTGTAAGTAAATAAAATCATTATTGTATCATGGGTTTTACATTATGGATCTTTAAATTTATTTAGTTTCACCAAGAACCCAGTTACGGCATTACAATAGTATGTAACAATAGTTTATCAAAATAATTATTCATAAAATTAGTTTCTGTAATATACATTATTTGAATCAAATGCAACGAAAATTATAAATATGTTAAAATACAAATGGTAATTACGATTTAAATAAAAATACAATCGCACACAAAAACAGAATAATATGTAAATTAGCAATTAGAAATTATTGTATTTGAAAATTTTTATATTACTACATAATACGCTGAGAATTTAAATTTTAAAATTAATTTATCATGAATATTTTGTAGCTAACTCCACCTGTGCATATTGGACCTGAGGTCGGACTACCATCACAGTCACAGGTTTCTCTAGATCAAGAGGTCTCTCAACACGATAGCTCTCATCTAGAAAATCTGATAGTCCCCGAAGAGGTAGAGGTACAGCAGGCGGTACCAATGCTACAGCCTTCGTTGCAACAGGTGGGGGCGTTAATTATACACGAAGAGCAGCCACAACAACAGACCTCTGCCGACCCTCAGCGTCCTACAAACACACAACGTCGACGATGAATCAGACGACCAACTGCTTTGAGCCAGCAAATGGCCCGAGAAACTTTAGTGGAGATTTCTCGAGATAGACTACTGGCAGAACAACAATCCTCAGCATCACTGAGCCACGTTGCTGAGAAACTGCAAAGAAGCTCTCTGGTGTGGCAAGAAATGTTGGGAACGTTAAATAGAATAGCAGCAGTTATTGACAGGTAAGAAATTTGATTTCTTTTAAAAATCCAATATACCATTATATTTCATAACCTTTTATAGCAAAAACTTACAGTTAAAGGTTAAAATTTTTGGCTTTGTAAAAAAAAACAAATAGTAATGATGAAAATGGGAGTAATTATATAATTACTTTATAATTGGTGTTACAAAATAAGTAATTATATAATTACTTTATAATCTTAATTTTCAGACACGTTGGGTCGGGAAGACCAGAGGCGAGAGATGAGGGTGTTCCTGACAGCTAAGCCTTCACTTAGTTCTCGACTCCTGGTAGAGGCGGAACTTGGCTGTGGGAAGGTATTTGAGTGGACCTGGCTAGAGTCTTCTAACATAGCTTCCTCATTAGTGAGTACTTGTACAGGGATATTTGCACTTTTACAAATGTTGTGCAATATTACACAAGCATTTACAATAGATGCTGCTACAGGGGGAGCATAATGCAACACCCTATGTACAAGTAAACACCTGAATCGGGCTTTAAGGAGACCAATTGTCCTCTCAACAATATTTCTTGTCCGGACATGTACACTAGTGTAATAAGCTTCTGGAGTGTCCGGATTAGCATCCGTTACTGGTGTCATCATGTACCGTCTTAAAGGGTACCCAGAGTCACCTAGAAATAATGAAAATAATTATAATAACAATATCAACCAACATCACATACATTGATCTGATTCTGAGAAAAGTAGTTTAAGCACTTGTGTTACGAAGTATGAATATCAACAGTGGATTTACAAATATACAAAGGACTATCCACTGAGCCATCGAGCCAGCCAATGAATATCACTATAGTTTATAATTTCGTAAATGTATTGATATTTTTAATATAATTAATATAAACTTAGTTAAGTAGTAATTTTAAATAATTCATACATATGCCACACCCCAAGTAGTTTAAAATAATCTCTGATAATGTAAAATACATACCCAGTAACCATATAGCTTCATTCCTGCTAATAACCTCCATGTGCTCGTTTAAGGGATGGTTTGCCCAGATAAAAGAATCATGCGAAGCTCCACCAAAACTAGCATCCACGCTGACTATTTGCATGTCTGCATTACTAATCTAAAATTAAAATTGTTTCAGATTAATTCCAAAGAAATGAAGACTGAAGAAGAATATTTGTTTTGTATTAAATTACACATATTTACAATGTAAACGCTTAATGTTTTAAATTAAAATAAATCTTACCAGTTGGACATTAAGAGAGTGATACTGTTTTCTACAGTAATATCTTTCCTCATTTTCAGCTGGACGTACAATTGCAACATGTGTGCAATCAATACACCCTAATACTCCCGGCATTTGAAAATGATTAAAAAATCTAAAATTGAAATATCCATTTAGTATTGTTATCTCGTTTACTAAACAATACAATTATATAATAAAATGAAATAGATTTATTTTTGGCATATACCCATAATTATTAGTAATAAAAATAAAAAATCTAGCAATAAATTACAATGATATTCTAATTTATTGCTAGTTTTGTTTCTCAATACATAAAGAGTCACCTACACTTTCATAAAAAGTATGTGACACATACTTCTTGTTTATACTAAGGAATCTATCTATGTATGAAGTTACACTAGCAACGCTGAATGAAGTGTTCCTTCCTCTTAGCATTTATCCCGGGTACCTCTTTTGAAGATTCAAGTCTGGTTATTATTATATTACTATATACATTGAAGCAGTTGCCATCTGCCTTTGTAAACTTTTACCACACAAGTTAGATCACGGTTAAACATTGAGAATACATAGAATTTATAGGTTTCCTTACAATGTTTTTCGTCACCACCGAGCAAGTGGTATAATGCCATGCTGAATGAAATATATTTTTACCCGACTACGGCAAAGCAAAAGGAGGGTTATGATTTTGACAGGCTATGTATGTATGTATGTATGTATGTATGTATGTATGTATGTATGTATGTATGTATGTATGTATGTATGTTCATCTGTTTCCACGTAACTTCTTAACTGCTTATCAGAATTCGACAAATGACATATCATTATAAGCGTCTTGATCGTCCGCTGGTTATAGGCTATATGAAGTTTCACAAAATCTAATGTGGCGCCCTCTAGCGGACAAAACATACAGAGTAAAAAAATAAAGTTATGATAAATATGCCGTGTTTGGTATCATTTGAAAGCGCTTGACTTGTACATTTTGAATATATATATATATATTACTAGCACTTGGACACCAAAATAGTACAAATAAAATAAAAGTAAAAAAACTAAAACCCAACTACGACAAAAAACGTCGCTGAAAAAGTATAAAACAAGCCTTCGTTGTCAATTTATGCAATATTCACTATGTAGAGATAAAATTTCATGTTTGGAAATTGGAATATTGCATAAATTGACAACGAAGGCTTGTTTTATACTTTTTCAGCGACGTTTTTTGTCGTAGTTGGGTTTTAGTTTTTTTACTTTTTTGATAAAACTAATACTCACTTTATCTTATTATCATTTCTTTCCTCTGCAGTTCTGGGGAACTTGATATATTTGGCCTGCATGTGGGGTAAATTCAGCAATTTGGTAATCTGCTTTATCACCACTGACACTGCAGGCTGCGCTACAGAGTGTGCAGATATATCACCAACAGGGCGTTGATAAGACCCAGTGGCATAAAATGATAATGCAATTAGAACCTGAAAGAATAGATAGTTAGAAAATTGTTTTAATTAACAGTTAATGCACATTATATTATTACCACATAAGACATTGTTTTTTATACCTAATAACAACGAATGCCACTGACAAACACTAGATATGTACTAACCTTTCTCTCTATTGATAAATCCGACGCCCTCCTAGACCCAGTAGCTACATGAGGTCTCAGTTCCTCACATGAATTGGGCACTAATTGTTTACTGAGCCTGTATCGCTTTATAAACTGCACTTCATTAATAGCAAAAGGGTCACTAAGATCTCGAAGACGCGTCCTTTGAATTTTTGCGTCATTGTTGTCTTGTGATGCATCACTTTCAAGAAATTCTAATATTACCAACTCGTCACACATGCTTAACGTTTCTTAAAACTGGTCCAAATATATTAAAATATAACAAAAAAGTCAAAACAAGTCAATAAAAGTTACTAGAAACCGCCGTAAACTGAATGGTTCGGTAGACACAAACTTTGACATAAAAACAAGGTATGAAATGTCAGTTTGACGCTCATAATAGCAGCGTTTTACCTACCAATAAAACGCTTATTAAAATACTTTGACTGTCAAATCGGTGTCGTTTATTGACACACGTGTATTACTTGTTTGTTGGATTTATCTATTAATCGCAGTGATTTTTATCTTTAATTGAGTATATGTGTAGTGTATGTTGGTAAAGGTTTAGCCGTAAGTATTAAAAACTAAATACCTGTTCCAAATTTATTTATTTACTTTATATAATAACCTATAAACACCCTTGAGTGTCATACAGCGAGAACTATGAATATTCCGCCTAAACCCCCGGACCCACCAGATGATGGACTGTCCCCATTGGTATTCTCCAATGAGAACGGCCTACATTTTGGTACTGTAATGGAGACATCCAATACTGTTTCCACCGGTAGGAAGCAGAAACGCCATGTCGAAAACCTAGATAAAAACATAAACTCAGAGAAGCGGACACGGAATAACAATGATGTTGAAACATCCGTCTCTCAACAATCCATTTACATGCACCCCAGCTGCTCTGAGTCATACACTTATAGTGAACAAGATTCCGGACCTTTTATTGTTCATGTTTCTAGGACAGAACCTGATCCAGCCGCAGGTACCATTATCAAGTCACTAAAATTCGGACAATTTTTACACCACAATAAAGTGAAAGGCATTGCTCGAGAAGGTATCCAAAATGTAGGACGAAATAGGGTATCTATTCAATTTAATTCTGCTGAGGACGCCAATAATTTCACAAAATCCCAATGCTTGCCTAATAGTAATTACAAGGCGTTTATTCCGACTTATAACGTTACTCGCATGGGCCTAATACGAGATATCCCAGTTGACTGGTCGATGGATCAACTCATTGAATCTTTAGAACTCCCCGAAAATTGTGGCATTGTATTGAAGGCTAGAAGACTAAATAGGAAAAGTACCACCAATGGCAATACCACCTGGCTGCCCACACAAACAGTTGTGCTTACTTTCGCAGGACAGAGACTACCGGAGAAAGTATATGCTTTCCATGCAGCTCTGCGTGTGGAAACATATACTCTGCCGACAATACAATGCAACAATTGTTGCCGCTATGGCCACATTAAAACCCAATGCCGTTCTCAAGCCAGATGCTACCGCTGCGCTCAAAACCATCCTGGAGAGTCTTGCGAAGTATTGGAAGTCGCCGCTACCTGTCTCCATTGTTCTGGCAATCATTTTGCTACTAGCAAAGTTTGCCCGGAGCAATCGAGACAAAGAGGCATTAAGGTCATAATGTCCCAAGAATGTGTGTCATACCTGGAAGCGTCCGCCCGGGTTCCCACGGTCAGGCGACCTTATAATGAAGTGGCTAAACATACCTCACCTTCACTATCCCAAATGTCCCTACCTGGAACTCCACGCAATGTCCCCTTTATGTCCCAATCTTATAAGAAGACCTTTACCTCCACCCCCCGCCCTAGAATGCCTCCCTCTAGAGGTTATGATCGACAGGCTCACCAGGCCATAGTAGCTACCCCTCCTTCCTCCATGCCTAATGGCTGTTCCCTCCAAGACCCCTCCCCCATCCCTGAGGATAGACTGATAGAGACAACGGTGGCGTTGCTCACTATCATCCTATCCAAATTTAATGATGCATTACCGTCCAACGTCGCCTCTCAACTTACCACTCTTTTTAAAAACATGCCATTGGAAATTAGGCATGGCAGTACACACACGTTAGGTGAGTCCGATGGCGGACTCTTGCCAGTTCCTTCAATGGAATTGTAAGAGTATCCGTCGAAAAAAAAGTGATTTAATATATTTGTTTAATAAGTTCTCCGTGGCAGTTGCTGCCATCTCTGAGACATGGTTAGTGCCAGATTCCTTGTTTAGGATATCTGGTTACGCCTGCCTCAGGGATGACAGGGACGATGGCTACGGTGGTTGTTGTCTTTTAATAAAAAGAAATTTTTCTTACTCACGAATCACAATCCCTGCTCACAGTCCATCATTCAATGTGGTGGCTGCGAGAATAATGGACATATCCTTTCTGTCAATTTATATCCCCCATCCATCCCCGTCTATTATCCCCGACCTCTTAAATATCTTCTCCTCTGTCCCCTCTCCTATCTTTATTCTTGGGGATTTTAACGTTCACCACACAGCATGGGGTTCTAACTCTTGTGACCCATTTTCAACACAACTGTTGGATCTGTTTGAAGACATCAACCTTTGTGTCCTAAATGACGGCTCTCCGACTCGTCGAGTATCACCATCTCAGGACCCTCGCTCTGTGGTGGACCTAACTATTTGTTCTACACCGCTTTCTTCCCTTTGCTCTTGGAAAGTTTTGACTCAATCTTATGGCAGTGACCACTTCCCTATTATTATATCAAAACCCTCCTCCGTCATGCCAGCTGTCGCCCCTCCCCCCTTCTTAAATATAAAATTAAATTCGCAGACTGGCCTAAGTTCCGCTCCGAATTGGAGGCACAACTAGAAAGACACATGCACCACCCACCTACTGACATTGAGGATAAGTTGGCGATACTCATGGAAGCATTATTGACTGCTGCAGATGCACGTATCCCTACGAAAAAGCCTAACCGCAAGAAATTAACACCTCCACCTTGGTGGGATGCAGAGTGTACGGAGGCGGTAGCTCGTAGAAAGAATGCGGAAGTAGATTATAATTTATCCATGAGTATGGAAAACTATATCCGATATAAACAGGTTGCTGCACGTACCAGAAGAATACTCACAAAGAAAAAGAAGAAAGGTTGGGTGAACTTCTGTGAATCATTGTCCCCCAGATCCCCTATTTCCGTTGTCTGGAAAAATATCAGAAGATTTCGCGGTTCCCTAGTTGGGGCCTCCCCATCCTCAAACGACCCGTCTACTTGGCTGAACGATTTCGCAGACAGATTGTCTCCTCCTTTTGTCCCCCTGGAAAACTGCCTCCCTTCCCATTACCCCACATTTCAGAGTAGTGATAGGTTCGATCAACCCTTTTCCTTAGCGGAACTAAACTGTGCTTTGCGAGGCTTTAGAGATTCATCCCCTGGAGAGGACGGGATTCCCTATTCCTTCCTCTCCCACTTGGGTTCAACCGGGGAAAAATACTATTTAGACCTATTGAATTCCATCTTCATGACCGGTAATATCCCATCCTCATGGAAGTCTCAAATAGTCATTCCCCTGTTGAAACCAGGTAAAGACCCCACCAACTCTTCCTCATATCGCCCCATTGCCTTATCCTCCACGCTTTCCAAAGTCCTCGAACATTTGATCAAAAATCGGCTTGAATGGATTGTAGAAAACAGGAATGTTCTAGCAGACAGTCAATTTGGCTTCCGAAAATCTAGAGGTACCACAGACAGCTTAACCATACTGACAACGGATATCAGAATTGCCTTCTCAAAAGAAGAATATTTGGTGGGTGTGTTTTTGGACATCGCATCTGCTTATGACAATGTACAACTTCCGGTGCTCAGACAGAAGATGCTTCGCATGAGTCTCCCAGAGAGGTTAGTTCATTGCGCAATAAATTTGCTAATGGGCAGATCAATAAGAATACGGTCCTATGACAACACACTCCCTCCCAGAAACATTTGGCAAGGCCTACCCCAAGGCTCAGTACTTAGCCCTATTCTATATAGCATCTACACATACGATCTTGAGCAATGCGTCTCGTGCTTTTCTAATATCCTACAATACGCTGATGATATCTGCCTTTATGTTGCAGACAAATCAGTAGACAATATTAGTATCCGCTTAAACTCTGCACTTTCCTACCTTAATGATTGGCTTGTGGAACATAACCTATCCTTATCCGTCCTTAAAAGTAACATCGTGGTATTTACGAGAAAGAGGTCTATCCCGTTAATTAATATTCACTGCAATGGGCAAACTATTCCAGTCGATGACCATGTTAAATTCCTCGGTGTCACTCTTGACTCCAGAATGTCCGGTGTTCCCCACTTCAATCACGTGGCTCAAAAATGTGAAAAAGGTATAAATATTCTTAGATCCCTTTCAGGTGTCTGGTGGGGCTCTCACCCTTACAGTCAAAAGCTTCTTTATAATGCGGTTGTCCGTAGCCACCTGGACTATGCATCCTATCTTCTCGAACCCTGCAACAAAGGAGCATTAAACAGGTTAGAGAAGTTACAAATGAAGGGCTTAAGAATCGTGCTGGGGGCTATGAAATCCTCTCCGAAAATTGCTTTGCAGGTGGAGGCTTTAGACCCCCCACTAGACCTTCGTCGTCAATTTCTCTCGGATAGATTTATATTTAGAACAAACCAATTTAGTGGCCATCCCCTCATTAACCGTCTTCAAATCTTATCCGAGCTGATTTCTCAACCGTCTTCCAAATATTGGGCCCATAAAAATCCTCCGTTAATAATTACTAGTTTCAAAAAACTTCCTAACTTGTCATACCCGATGAAACAATTCCCTTCCAATCCCCTCTTTCGAATTCCATATAACTCCTTAATATTTGAACCCCAAATTATCCTTGATTTTGGAATTTCAAAAAACGACCCCATGGCTGACTGCAATTTTAACTTAATTTTGAACAGAGACTGGCAACAATGGTTGCCAATTTACACCGATGCCTCCAAATGTTCAACAGAAGAAATTGTAGGAAGCGCAGTCTGGACCCCAAAATTCCAGGTCGTACTAAATTTTAAATCACCTAAAGAGACTTCTGTATTCACAGGTGAATCGATTGCAGTTCTAGAAGCAGTATCCTATGTCCTTTCCCACAAATTGAATAAATCCGTCATATTTTCCGATTCCAAAAGCTGTCTACAAGCAATCATGGGCAATATGTTTAGGAAAAAAGGTATCTCACCTGTCATTTTCGACATCAAAAATTGTTTGTTTCAATGTCATATAGAAAACAAAGAAGTGGCTTTAGTTTGGATTCTAAGCCATAGTGGTGTCCGCGGCAACGAACAGGTCGACGTTTGGGCTAGAGAAGCCATACAGCTTGGCACCGCTCGCCAACAAAATTTTGCCCATGATATTCTGCCTCGCGCAACAATGGCATTAAAAGATGATTGGCAAACGAGGTATAGCGAACTATCCAGTTCCAAGGGTCGTCACTACGCAGGTGTTCAACCACTGATCCCCCGGAGGCCATGGTTTTTTAAGCGGAAAACTGTGGACAAATTAGTCATCTCCACTATTTGTCGCCTGCGTATTGGCCACGCTTGCACTCCGGTCTTCCTGAACAAAATTCACTGCAGAGACACTTCGCTATGCGAATGCGGTTTAGAAGAGGGTACGACAGATCACATTTTCTTTAGCTGTCAGAAATACCCTATCTCACTGTATGACATCCTTCCTCCAAAAATTCCCCGCCCTATTAACTTTTCTTCCCTATTATCTCTTTCTTCTTCCTCTGTTATAGAATATTTATGTAAATATATTTACAAATATAATATAAGACTCTAATTTTACATGAGAATCTCCCTTTAATATTGTGACGTCTTTGTGTATGTTTTGTTCTGTCTTGGTTTTAGATGGTGCTTGGTGATAAACTCAATTAAGATAAACATCAAAAGGATTTAACTCGCCACACCGGTCAATAACCATTAAATTTACGTGTCTCTTTGATCACTCGACATTGGCAGAGTTATTATGTGTTCGCCGTAGGCAACACAGTAGCAGCCATATATATAAAAAAAAAATAAAAAAAATACTTACCTTATTCGAAGCTTAATTATATTGAGATAGGCACTTCCTTTTTCCGCTTTTATTTCCCTCTTTTTCTACCGTATATCGCCGTCCCTCTCGCACTTTTCCCGCCACCGTCCCCACCAGGCAGTGTCCTGCTGTTTAATGCAGCGGACTTCTTGGTTCATTGTGTAAGCCAGGCAGAGATAAACTTTAAGCTTCGAATAAGGTAAGTATTTTAATAAGCGTTTTATTGGTAGGTAAAACGCTGCTATTAAATAACTGTACCGTTATTCGAAGCTTAATTATATTGAGACTTGTTTGTTATCGCCTGGTGGTTGAGGTGGACGCCAATGTGAATTGAATAATCATGGATGCGTTTTATAAATCAAACATATGTTGGTAACTGACTTGACGTTGATAATAACATTAGGTAAACACTTGTGAATAGAGTTTTAAATTAGTGCTATAACCTGTAGATACAAGGAAGGAATCAGTAAAAAACATTTTACAATTTATAATTATAAAATCACAGATACACTTAGGTATTTCTATATTGCAAGAGAGACATTTCTTTGACATCCCGTTTGATCATAATAGATCAAACGGGATGGAATAGATCAGTTATACTAGTTGTTGGCGGTGCTGATACAACCTGACGTTTGTAATATTTGGTAAAAGTATTTATGGATTTCCAATTTCCTCTAGCAAGGATTTCTTCCATAGATACATTATTACACCAATTTTTGGAAGCCACTGCGGATCGAATACTTCCAGGTGCTGCTATAATATTGGCATCTTGTAGAATAATTTTAATCCATCCTGCTATTATGGCCCGTGAGGCAGCTTTAGGTTGGCCTCTAATAGATACAAATAAGCTGTTACATTTAGCCAGCTTTCGCCTATTTTGAAGTAAAGAGATTACACGATTAATCCAGTAGACAGGGTTGAGATTATGATTATCTCGGTTGAGAGTAACTTCCAACCCGATTGTCTATATTTTTCAGAATCTATTTTAGAACCGAAAGTGGGCCAAAATATAATAAAATCGTCATTTTTAGCGCAATGATCACAGTCAATGTTAAGTAACGGGAGATCGTGTATACGTCTCCCTGAACATAGGACAAGCAAAATTGCTGCGTGTCTTGAGACTTGAAAGTAGTTATTCTCGTCTATCGTATACTTATTCAAATAGGATGCCAAGACATCAATATTCCATATTGGAGGTTTGTGAGCAATAGGCCTTTTTAACGACACGGCTTTCAAAATATGTTTCACAAGAGGATGGCTACTAATCCTCTCAGCAATGTTTACATCACATAAGTTTGAAACAACTGACTTGTGTAGTAAAACAGAGTTATATGATAGTTTGTCAACTAGGTACAAATCAGCTAAAAATTTTGCGACTTCTGAGACGTCCGGTCTCTTATAATTTACATTATTTCGCTCAGCCCATTCCTGCCATCGACGCCAACCTACTTGGTAAGTTCTTTGTGTAGAAGGTCGCCGAAGGAAGATTTCAACAAGCCTAACTGTTCTTGGCTCCAGCCTGCTAAACTTTCAGACCACCCCCACATAGCCAAATCTCCATCGTCATTTTGAGGACTTGAGGTGGGGGGAGGTTTGTGGTCGTGTCGATCAATGCTTGCTCGAGGTTTCTCAACGAGTATGGAGCTGCTATCGCCCTGGACTTGAGGTCTGCCCTCCAAAACACCTTGTCCCAGCGAGGTACTATCAGAAGATAGGTGCCTGTTGCTCGGTTGAGATGATTCAACACTTTTGGGATCAGATAAGGGGGCGGAAAGACCCAAGCTAAACTGTAGTGCCATGGCCTTGAAAAGCGTCGTGAAACAGCGCTTGCTTGTCTGAGAGATCTATCGACACATAATTGTCTACTACATGTGCAGTTGCCGAAGCAAATAGATCGATTACTGGGGTTCCGAATTTCTTGAACATTTTCTCGACGCAACGCGCTACAAGGTGCCGTTCTGGTATGACACGGTTGCGGGACAGATGGTCGGCATGGTAGTTGTATTTTCCGGGCATATAAAAAGGATTTAACTGAATGTCATATTCTTCTAATATTTTAAAAAATGTCAAATATTATATTCATATTATAGATGGCTCTCGTTCCACCCTCGTTACGAATATATGCGACCACGGTTTTGTTATCGCACTGTAACAAAACAGTGCTGTGTCGTGAAAATTGATAATGTGTTTTTTACACTTTTAAAACGGCTATCAACTCTTTTTGGTTACAATGCAATGGCTGTTCTTTATCAGACCAGTGTCCCGAAATTTTCATATTGTCTAAGTGTGCGCCCCAAGCCACATCCGAAGCATCAGTTACCAGGAAATGTGTTAGGGCAGCCACATGAATCGGAGTTGGCAGATGACAATGCTTATACCACCATTTTAACTCACTGATGTGATGTTGTGATAGTGAATGACAATTCAGATCTCTCCTTTTTAGGGTTCCGTAGCCAAAATGGCAAAAACGGAACCCTTATAGTTTCGTCATGTCCGTCTGTCCGTCTGTCCGTCTGTCCGTCTGTCACAGCCGATTTACTCGGAAACTATAAGTACTACAGTGATGAAATTTGATGGGAATATGTGTTGTATGAACCGCTACAAAAATATGACACTAAATAGTAAAAAAAAGAATTGGGGGTGGGGCCCCCCATACATGTAACTGAGGGATGAAATTTTTTTTTTCGATGTACATACCCGTGTGGGGTATCAATGGAAAGGTCTTTTAAAATGATATAAAGTTTTCTAAAAAACATTTTTCTTAAAGTGAACGGTTTTTGAGATATCAGCTCTCAAAGTCGTAAAAAGTATGTCCCCCCCCTCTATTTTTATAACTACGGGATATAAAATTCTAAAAAAAATAGAGGTGATGCATGCTAATTAACTCTTTCAACGATTTTTGGTTTGATCAAAGTATCTCTTATAGTTTTTGAGATAGGTTGATTTAACTGTAATTTTGGACTTTGCTGCTACGGAACCCTTTGTGCGCGAGCCCGACTCGCACTTGGCCGGTTTTACTAATAATATGAGACGGACCAATAGATGTCTGTGATTTAGTCGACCTTAAGGAACTGAAACACTGTTCTGTCTAAGAATATTGGATATTCTTGCCAATATGGATTTAATTTTCTGTATCGGTAAGGTTTTCTCATTCAGCCATTCATATTAAACCCAGATACTCTAGGCTAGTTTGAGGAGTCAAAATAGACTTTTCAAAGTTTATTTGCCATTTGGTATTGGAGTTGATTTACTAGCAATTGAACATGATAAATCAACGTGTCTCGGTTTTGGTGAGCCAAGAGAAAAAATAGACTACAACGCGTATGCCTTGATTCCTGAGCGTCTGAGCAATCCAATTAGTAAGTGATGCGAAAATTTTGGGTGCTGAAGTGAGACCAAAGGGTAGGCAAGTCATCTCTAATAATTCTTTGTTATATATGAGTCTGAGGAACTTGCGATGACCTTGAGCGACTGGTAAGTGAAAGTACGCTTGCGAAAGGTCAATTTTACAGAGCCAGTCTCTATCTTGGAGGAAATCTGGTACGCGCTGCACACTCAAAAGACGAAATTTGCTTTTATATACAAAATGATTGAGCGCTTTCAAATTAAAAATTGGTCTCTGACTGCCATCGCTCTTTGGTACCAGGAACATAGTCGAAACAAAACTAGGAGAAGGCTAAACCATTTCAAGTATACCCTCTATTTTCATTTTATTTATAGAAGCGGTCATACTCTCAGATACAGGTGTGTGACCGGCTTTTGTTTTTAAAATTTGGCATAATCAGTGGAGGTTTTTCGACGAAAGGTATGCGATAAGTACCTCGAATAACTTTTAATAAAGTTTCAGGTGCATCATGTTCTTTCCATTGGTTATAATAATGTTCCAACCCACCCGCTATAAAAGGTTTATCATGTCCAAAATCGTTTCTTTTTGTTACTGATTTGACGACCTGGTGAATAATTCCTCTTTCGATAAGGTTTATTGATGTCATAGTACCTGGACTGGTGTCCGGTACGAGATCGAAATGTATTTTTACTTCCATGACTTACGGCTTATTGTTATTAGCTTTTTGTCCTTGCGTAGGACGGTGCTGGTAATGGCCACATCCCTGCGAGGGAGTGCAAGACTGCCAATTGCAGTTATAACTGTGGCTGTTTCGTCCATGAGCGTTTAAACCCTGCGAGGGTATGCTTCGAGGTACCAACCCCTGCGAGGGGTGGGAGTTAGGTTTGTTTGCCGCTTGCGAAGCGGTAGTAGTATAACTGTGGCTGTTTCGTCCATGAGCGTTTAAACCCTGCGAGGGTATGCTTCGAGGTACCAACCCCTGCGAGGGGTGGGAGTTAGGTTTGTTTGCCGCTTGCGAAGCGGTAGTAGTATAGGTAGCTTAAGCACTTGTGTTACAGATATCAGACAACAGAGGAACACAAATATATACTTAAATACATTGTTACACCCAGACACTGAACAAATACAAGTGTTCATCGCACGAATGTTTGTCCAGAGTGGGGATCGAACCCACGACCTTTGGCGTGCGAGGCAGGGTCACTACCAATTGCGCCATCTGGTCAGTCTAGTCTATCAATGGATCACAAACCGCATTGGTTATGCCATCCCTTCTCATTAGAATGGATTCGGCTCTGTGACCACAAATGATCTGCAAAAGATCTGAAGAAACCTTCTGTAAATCACTGTTTTGGAATAACTCGGTGACCTTAGCGTCAAGGTCGTCAAACTTGATTTGATCACACGATTTACCCCATATTAACAATTTTCGGAGGGTAGTTTCCAAAACCTCTTTTTGTTTCAGTATTCCAAAAGTCAAGGCCGCGTAAGATTTCGGCATAAACTAAATGTCGCAAATTATTCCAATTCGACAAAACCGGGTGCAAAATTATAGTTCTTTTGCGTCTCAGCATAACGAACTTCGAACCACTCGTCTTTCTCAAAATGTTGAATGTCCTTGAGGGTATTCAAATAATTGACGGGAGCTTTGGGAACCGATGGGTCTTTTATTTTAGTAGCTAAATTAAACTTAAAAGGGGCTTTGTCTTCACTATCTGACATAGCGTTATACAATATTATACTTACATTATCATCAACAAACGATGAATGATCTTCTAAATTTTCTGCATAAATTTGATTATTAGAACAATGTTGAAAATTTTGTTTTTGGGTTAACTGATCACGTAATTCACTAAAAGCGCATTAAATAGCGTGTCTAACCTTTCATCATTGCGATTACGTTTGCCGCCCTTTCCCTTGCGTCGGCGGCGGCGGCGATCACGACGAGATATTTTCTTCGTATCTTGAAAACTAGATGTCGAATCACTTGTTGAAGAAGAGCTCGAACTCGAACTGCTGGAACTAGTAGACCGACTTCGTTTCTTTCGCGAAGACTCATTGTTACCCGAATTATTTTCGGGTACTACGTTATCGTCGGCCATCTAAAATATTTAAATTATAGACACAAAACAACACAATCACGTTAACTATCACACGACATCGGTAGAGTTAATAAAAAATATATATTGAATGTAGATAAAACTTTGTACACGATTGTAATGTACGCGAACGGTAACACCGTTATAAACAGTAAGGGACTTACTTACCTCGGGTTTGCGCCACGAGATCAATTTATTGTTTCAAATATTTGTATTATAATAACAGTTACTCGTAAGTAAAATTAAGGTCGTTTTCCAGCACTAGGTGTACTTCGTTCAGAACGACCTTTTCTTGCGGAAAAAATTTACGCCAAATGAACCAAGAAGTCCGCTGCATTAAACAGCAGGACACTGCCTGGTGGGGACGGTGGCGGGAAAAGTGCGAGAGGGACGGCGATATACGGTAGAAAAAGAGGGAAATAAAAGCGGAAAAAGGAAGTGCCTATCTCAATATAATTAAGCTTCGAATAACGGTACAGTTATTTAATACGGAATTCCCAGCCAATGTCCGTGCAGAAGTCGGTCAAGTGTCACGTGACTACTGACTGGCTGGCAATAAGAGTTCATAATACGGTTAAGCAAGGCAGTTCAATATAAGGAGCGAATTGACTGGAATTAAGAGGTCGTAATACGCCCCCTGGACATATTGATCCCTTCGCCTGTCCTCTAATGTATAATTAATTTCATAATTTTTCTTTGACGATTTATCTAAACGATATTGATTAAACGCATTGTATATCATACTGTCACTATAATCATATTTTTTATAAGAATGAAAATTGTAATTACCATATTATTTGAAAAGAGTAACTACTGAGTTTCTTGCTGATTCTTCTCGGTAGAAATTGACATTCCGAATCAGCGGTAGATAACATAATATTTGACATTCATAAATGTTCTGTATGAACTTAAATTGAATAAAGACATTTTTGATTTTTATTTTAGTCCTCTTACATTTTGGTAGTATATCCTTAAGTTATTTATTGACATAAAAATCTTTATAAAACATAAGAAAAAAAAAGTACAAAGAACTCAAACGGCTAAAAAAAAAGACAAAAATAAAAATTAGACTACACTAGTTCCAACATATCTTGGTTGCTCTTTATCGGTTTGTATTCCGACGTTTCCGTCTTTCTCATGAAGATTTTTCCACCTCTTACCCAAACAAATCTGTAATTGAGCTCTTTAGCTTTGCTTCGGGCTGCTGCGTGCAGTGACTTTATCTCTGGAGAGAGATGCTCCACCACGAAGACCCGGTTCCTTTCTCCACCGATGCCAAGATGACTAGAATTGAGTTTTTCGGGTGTACTTTTGGCATTTTTTGTTGTACTTGAGACTTGAGGCCAAAAAGATGTCGCGTGTTCCTTTGGAAGCGAATGTCACAACTATAAATCTAGGTCGTCTACTATTCTTATCTATTTTTGCGGTTCTCGTGCATAGTTGTATGTCAGTTTCTTCCAATTTACAATCCGTATCCGAAGCTATTTGTTTGATGATTGTTATTAGGTTTTCTGATTTATGTTCTGGAACGTTTTCGATTTCTATGTTGTTAGCTCAGGCGTACTGCTCTATTCGAACAATCCGCGAGTTAAGATCTGTAATTGTATTCCTTAAGGTTGAACTTTCGGTTTCTAGCAATAGTATACCATTCCTATTCGACCCAATGTCCTCCTTGAGTTCTTTCTGTTGGTTTTCAACTGCTATGAGAGAACTCGAAATTTGGTCAAATCGGTCAAGAACTTTCTTGGTTTTCAGTTCGAATTCCCTTATAATACTGGTCTTAAAGCTTTCTAGAACGACTTCCAGATCTTCTCTGACAATCTGCCGAATGCTCTCAGTGGTTACGTTCGATGCACCCTTCTGGTGTGATTGGCTGCCTCGTTGGCTACCTCGTTTTGTATTAACGTTCAGTGATTCGTCAGCTGAGTAGTCTGTTGTCCCCTTCCGCGGTGTATTGGTATTGTCCGTTTTAGGTAATTTACTATGACAGGATGGATATGAGAATGTTGACTTGAATTCCTTAGACAACTCTTTGATTGGTTTGTTTATATTGATGCAGTCCAGATGGTATTTTAAACAGCATAAGCGACAGCTTAAAGTGTTGGATGATGCTGTCACTCTTTCACAGCAGCCAAAAGTAGTTGTTGATGACATAATTCCTTTGTCGATTGAGCGGTTGTCAAGAAGGCCAGACGGTACGCCAAATAAGAAGAGGTCACTGTCGTCGCTGTAGAGGGCGCTGTCGTCGCTGCAGGGGTTGCTGTCTTCGCTACAGGGGGCGCTGTCGTCGCTGTAAGGGGGCTGTCGCCACCACAGGGTGCGTTGTCGTCGCTGTAGAGGGCGCTGACGTCGCTACAGGGGGCGCTGTTGAGGGTGTAGTTATCTTGTCACTGAAGCGGGCTCTGTCGTCGCTACAGTGGTCGCTGTTGTCGCTGCAGTCGCTGTCGCTGTCGTCGCTACAGGGGGTGCTGTCGTTGCTTTACCTTATGTAAATGTATCCAAACACAGATTGTCTATGGTGTCGATGACTCAGATGTAAACAAAGATTTGGTAATTTGAGTATCTGCTTTTACCGTTTTTATGCAGTTCCTTGTTTTAGCAATTGATTTACACGAGCTTACGTTCTCTTCTTTAGATAGTGAACACTATTTGAAACATGTAACATTAAATATTACGGGGAAATAAATTAAAAATAGGGGGTACGCGTAAGCGCTTGAAGAAGTAAGACGTGTTATTATCGATCTCAAAGTTTTTATTTCAATATAGTGGAAACAGTGTACAAAATTGCAAGTGGACGCAAACATATTGATTGCCTTGTTCGTTTGCATACATTTTCCAAACGAGAACGGTGGAGGAATTGAGTAGAAATCACTCGAAAACGTATTTTGATCGACGGCTCTGAGGTCAGTTTTGTGTTCAATATTCACAAATAAAATATAAACACCCTGCAATGATCGGCGTAGGGCTAAGTAAATAACGCAACGGATGTCGGTTCTATACTCATCCATTTATTGGGAAAAATACAGGTTTATATACTATTTTGTAAATGCCAATACATTGATATCTTATCGTGGTTTTATCGTGTTAATAAAAGTATCAAATTATATTACACGTGTTTGGGAGATAATAAAATATTAATTATAATAAGTAAAAGAATTTTTATCAAATGATGACGTCGAACCACACTACACCTTCCCCTTTTTTTTTTTTTTTTTTAAAAAACGAATCTTACATTCTTTATATAATCATAAAACTTACTTAAATACTATCTTAACCCAGGGGCGAGGTGCGTCACACACTACACCTCCCCCGTTTTTTTTTTCCAAAAAATTTAGTTCATTTACTAAATTATTTTTTGAACATTAGAATATAAAATTTCCAATAAAAAATATCTAATATACACATTTTTACAAACCAGAAATGTTTAAGAAGTACCTTAGTTTTGAATATACATATGAATTTATATTGAACATTCTTACAATTAAAACGTGGATTTTTTTTTAAATAAAATACATTACTTGTGCCTACTTATTCAAATAAAATATTCATTAACACTACTGTTGGCAACACTGTTATTATTAATTTAATAACATAAAATTAGAGCAATTGAATTTAAACAAATTTCTAAAAAATCTTTATACATTATTTTTCTTTTACATATGTATAAATCTATTCCTGTTATTATGTTATTTACAAAATTTGACTACACCAACACATCAATTTAAATAACAAAAAATAATCTATTAAAACTTATTCATAGTTCACAGCACAAGTAGGTCACTTACATTTATTTATAACAAAAAAAATACAATTGATTCATTTCAAGTGTTCCTTTCAATAATTAGTTAGTCCTATAATTTGTATATTTTTTCATTATTCACTAAGAATTCTTCATCATCAATTAAATTAAGTTTTTCACTTTTCCCTTAACAACAAAAAAAATCTTTCCAAATTCTATGCAAAGTGTTATTTATTTTCCTTATTCAAAACTTTCCAATCAAAATCAGCAATATATTAGTTTCACAATCTCTATCATTTTTTACTCATACCCGTATTTATTTTACATTCCTTTAAAATCCTCTTTTGAACAACACATTAATCCAACTCTTGCTCGTTATTTATTCTTCATCATTCGTACAGTATCGGTACACTTTGCAACATAGGTACTTAGCCTATTTGCTTCATTTGCCTGGGCCCGGCATCATTATACATTTTATTAAACACTCCACTTCATACTTATAATATGGTCACTTGTATAGTGCCATTAGGGTTGGAGTCCAAAGTAGGCTTAAAATACGACCCGTATTTTAAGCCTACTTTGGACTCCAACTCATCTCACAGAATAAATCTCGTTTCTCACCATGATCGATGGAAGGATCCGCCCCTCCATGTACCATAATATTGTGTACCGCATACTCGAGCAAATAATTACTTATACATCTCTTTCAAATCCTTCTTAAATTAAATCATAATCATTCCCTTATTTGAAAAATTTAGTTCAATAAAAGCTTTTGGGTGATCAATCCAAATGCATGCGTAGCTTTCATAACCAAATAATTCCCTATTTTTCTTTATTCAAAAAAAATATCATTTATTCCAGAACCTTCATATTGAACGTCATATCCTTAGCCAAACCTCATTCATGCTGTACCTAATTGAAACCAAATGTATCAAAAAGATTTTTAATACAGCTAATAAACTTTCATACCATTTTCAAAACTCATTCATTCTGTTCCTAATTGAATACCTACTAAAAGTTCCAAAAAGATTTTTAAAACAGCTTACTGATTCCTTTCAACCCATGACTTAATCTTTCTATCCTCAATCACTGTCTTTCATTATACTGTGGCTCACTAATAATTGCTTGTAAAAATGCTTCAAAATCAGACGACCTACTTTAAAATTATATGGAAAGTTCCAAGAATCAGCACAATCAGCAAAACCAGCTAACGCGTGTGGCATTGTTCATCAAGCGTCATGTTACCGCTTTATTAAATGTATGATGCAACTTGTTATTGTAAAAGTATCTTCTGGTTTATCTTCCAATGAGTTCCTATGTTTAATCTAACCAATCCTTATAAGTATGAAAATGTACTCTTATGAATCTGGATCATGACGATGAACTTTAATATGTACTCAAACTATTTATGATTAACTATAGTATATGAAAATAATAAAAAAAATCACGTAATACTTAACATTTGACCAGAATGTTAAGTATAGTTCTGAAATAAAACTAATTTATAAAGTCAAGCTATTACAAAAGAAAATTAAAAACAAATGTCTTCGAGTAATCCTAAGTACCTAATCAAATTGAGAAAAAAAATTAATTACCTACGCGTCCTACCTTACCATATCAAACTTATGAATAATCTGAACTGAAAAAATAATTCACTAATTTTTTTTTTTTTTTTTTTAATAATGGCTCTGCGTCTTGCCGCAACTTGCCAATGTCAAGTGATTAAAGAGACACGTTTCTTGTTTTGTTGAAATTGGACGGTGATGCGAGTTGGTGTTGATGAGTCTCTTTAATTGAGTTTGTTATTATTATTTTAAAAAATAAATAAGTTTAATTACAGACAGAACACCACCTAAAACAAACAAAACAGTACAATAGACAAAACAGTACAATAGACAACACAGTATAACTTGGGAGATTCTTATCATTTGTTGTTATAACCTAATATTATATAAGTAAATATATTTACATAAATATTTAATAGCAGATTTATGGGAAAGGGAAAGGAGGTAGGGGAAGTTAATGGGGCGAGGGATTTTTGGGGGTAGGACGTCATACAAAGAGGTAGGGTATCTTTGACAGTTGAAGAAGATGTGCTCTGGGGTACCCTCATCAAGGCCGCACTCACAAAGAGAGGAATCTTTAACATGAATCTTTTTTAAGAAGACCGGTGTACAGGCGTGGCCAATTCGCAAGCGACAAACCGTGGAGATGGTGATCTTATTTATGTCTTTATGTTTGAAGAACCATGGTCTCCGTGGGATAAGAGGTTGTATACCTGCGAAGTAGCGGCCTTTGGATCTTGAAGACTCATTATATCTACTCTGCCAATCCTCTATCAGGGTCTTCGTGGCACAGGGAAGGACGTCATGTGCGTAATTATGATGACGTGCGATACCGAGGTGTATAGCCTCTTTAGCCCAACAGTCTGCCTGCTCGTTACCGCGGATACCACAATGGCCCGGAATCCAGACCAGAACTATTTCTAAATTTTGCAAAATTCACTAATTTAATAAATAAGACAATCTGACTTATTATTTACCATTCAAAAAATTTAAAAAAAATTATGGTAGTAGTAAATAGATTGGGAACTTTGACTCCACGATGTATCACTTTGGCTCGCCCTGGCTCGCCTCCGTGATACATCGTGAGCCAAACTTTCCCAATCTATTGAAAGACCGTATAGATTGGAGCCTCCGTTAGAGTCTCCGATTCCCTAACCGTTCGCACAACTTGAAGCTGCAGTTAGAGCCTCCTAAAAGTAATTCGATTCACAATAGATCTTATCACCGGTTGGGCAGCGCGGTTCGGCAGCGCCGCACTCGGCACCTCGGATACAATGTTAGCATATTCTTACGTTGCGTGGTAAACATTCATCCAGCGAAATTTAACAAAAAATAAAACGTTACGCAAACTCAACTGTGTATCGCGGCAAATGTTCCAAATACACTCACAAAAAATAATTACCATTTATTACTCCACTCAAGATACTAACACACGCAAAATAACATCGTTTTAAGGGAACTAGATGGTCTAGGCAAGAATTTTAGATTACATACATACATTGTGATATTATTTACCAAACAGTTTTGGTCTCTTTTTTACACAATTTGTACATAAAATATGATGATATTATGGTTTGATATATTGCAAATTTCATGCTCTCGTTCACAACCACACCAGATCGGGTGCTCTAATTCGGGCTGTATCCCTACATGAGGGCACTCACTTAAGCATCAAACTGTGGCACTACATCAATATAGTAGATACGAATAAATATGATGATATTATGGTCGGACATGGTGCAAATTTAATGCTCTCGTTTACAGCCACACCAGATCGGGTGCTATAATTCGGGCTGTATCCCTACACGAGGGCACTCACTTAAGCATCAAACTGTGGCACTACTTCAATATAGTAGATACGAATAAATATGATGATATTATGGTCTGACATGGTGCAAATTTAATGCTCTCGTTTACAGCCACACCAGATCGGGTGCTATAATTCGGGCTGAATCCCTACACGAGGGCACTCACTTAAGCATCAAACTGTGGCACTACATCAATATAGTAGATACGAATAAATATGATGATATTATGGTCTGACATGGTGCAAATTTAATGCTCTCGCTTACAGCCACACCAGATCGGGTGCTATAATTCGGGCTGTATCCCTACACGAGGGCACTCACTTAAGCATCAAACTGTGGCACTACATCAATATAGTAGATACGAATAAATATGATGATATTATGGTCGGACATGGTGCAAATTTAATGCTCTCGTTTACAGCCACACCAGATCGGGTGCTATAATTCGGGCTGTATCCCTATACAGAGGGCACTCACTTAAGCATCAAACTGTGGCACTACATCAATATAGTAGATACGAATAAATATGATGATATTATGGTCTGACAAGGTGCAAATTTAATGCTCTCGTTTACAACCACACCAGATCGGGTGCTATAATTCGGGCTGTATCTCTACACGAGGGCACTCACTTAAGCATCAAACTGTGGCACTACATCAATATAGTAGATACGAATAAATATGATGATATTATGGTCTGACATGGTGCAAATTTAATGCTCTCGTTTACAGCCACACCAGATCGGGTGCTATAATTCGGGCTGTATCCCTACACGAGGGCACTCACTTAAGCATCAAACTGTGGCACTACATCAATATAGTAGATACGAATAAATATGATGATATTATGGTCTGACATGGTGCAAATTTAATGCTCTCGTTTACAGCCACACCAGATCGGGTGCTATAATTCGGGCTGTATCCCTACACGAGGGCACTCACTTAAGCATCAAACTGTGGCACTACATCAATATAGTAGATACGAATAAATATGATGATATTATGGTCTGACATGGTGCAAATTTAATGCTCTCGTTTACAGCCACACCAGATCGGGTGCTATAATTCGGGCTGTATCCTCTACACGAGGGCACTCACTTAAGCATCAAACTGTGGCACTACATCAATATAGTAGATACGAATAAATATGATGATATTATGGTCTGACATGGTGCAAATTTAATGCTCTCGTTTACAGCCACACCAGATCGGGTGCTATAATTCGGGCTGTATCCCTACACGAGGGCACTCACTTAAGCATCAAACTGTGGCACTACATCAATATAGTAGATACGAATAAATATGATGATATTATGGTCTGACATGGTGCAAATTTAATGCTCTCGTTTACAGCCACACCAGATCGGGTGCTATAATTCGGGCTGTATCCCTACACGAGGGCACTCACTTAAGCATCAAACTGTGGCACTACATCAATATAGTAGATACGAATAAATATGATGATATTATGGTCGGACATGGTGCAAATTTAATGCTCTCGTTTACAGCCACACCAGATCGGGTGCTATAATTCGGGCTGTATCCCTACACGAGGGCACTCACTTAAGCATCAAACTGTGGCACTACATCAATATAGTAGATACGAATAAATATGATGATATTATGGTCTGACATGGTGCAAATTTAATGCTCTCGTTTACAGCCACACCAGATCGGGTGCTTTAATTCGGGCTGTATCCCTACACGAGGGCACTCACTTAAGCATCAAACTGTGGCACTACATCAATATAGTAGATACGAATAAATATGATGATATTATGGTCTGACATGGTGCAAATTTAATGCTCTCGTTTACAGCCACACCAGATCGGGTGCTATAATTCGGGCTGTATCCCTACACGAGGGCACTCACTTAAGCATCAAACTGTGGCACTACATCAATATAGTAGATACGAATAAATATGATGATATTATGGTCTGACATGGTGCAAATTTAATGCTCTCGTTTACAGCCACACCAGATCGGGTGCTATAATTCGGGCTGTATCCCTACACGAGGGCACTCACTTAAGCATCAAACTGTGGCACTACATCAATATAGTAGATACGAATAAATATGATGATATTATGGTCTGACATGGTGCAAATTTAATGCTCTCGTTTACAGCCACACCAGATCGGGTGCTATAATTCGGGCTGTATCCCTACACGAGGGCACTCACTTAAGCATCAAACTGTGGCACTACATCAATATAGTAGATACGAATAAATATGATGATATTATGGTCTGACATGGTGCAAATTTAATGCTCTCGTTTACAGCCACACCAGATCGGGTGCTATAATTCGGGCTGTATCCCTACACGAGGGCACTCACTTAAGCATCAAACTGTGGCACTACATCAATATAGTAGATACGAATAAATATGATGATATTATGGTCTGACATGGTGCAAATTTAATGCTCTCGTTTACAGCCACACCAGATCGGGTGCTATAATTCGGGCTGTATCCCTACACGAGGGCACTCACTTAAGCATCAAACTGTGGCACTACATCAATATAGTAGATACGAATAAATATGATGATATTATGGTCTGACATGGTGCAAATTTAATGCTCTCGTTTACAGCCACACCAGATCGGGTGCTATAATTCGGGCTGTATCCCTACACGAGGGCACTCACTTAAGCATCAAACTGTGGCACTACATCAATATAGTAGATACGAATAAATATGATGATATTATGGTCTGACATGGTGCAAATTTAATGCTCTCGTTTACAGCCACACCAGATCGGGTGCTATAATTCAGGCTGTATCCCTACACGAGGGCACTCACTTAAGCATCAAACTGTAGCACTACATCAATATAGTAGATACGAATAAATATGATGATATTATGGTCTGACATGGTGCAAATTTAATGCTCTCGTTTACAGCCACACCAGATCGGGTGCTATAATTCGGGCTGTATCCCTACACGAGGGCACTCACTTAAGCATCAAACTGTGGCACTACATCAATATAGTAGATACGAATAAATATGATGATATTATGGTCTGACATGGTGCAAATTTAATGCTCTCGTTTACAGCCACACCAGATCGGGTGCTATAATTCGGGCTGTATCCCTACACGAGGGCACTCACTTAAGCATCAAACTGTGGCACTACATCAATATAGTAGATACGAATAAATATGATGATATTATGGTCTGGCATGGTGCAAATTTAATGCTCTCGTTTACAGCCACACCAGATCGGGTGCTATAATTCGGGCTGTGTCCCTACACGAGGGCACTCACATAAGCATCAAACTGTGGCACTACATCAATGTTGTGAATGTCATATTTTTATTAAACTTAAGTGGGTATCCATATACTGCTAATTTTCTGTAATGCCGTTAGTCGACCAATAAATACATCTCTGAGTGCACGCGTGCCTTTTATTTATCAGTGGCGGACGAGGACGGCTTAAAAGAAAAATGGCGGCTAAATTCGGCGAATTTAGCATCGAAACGGGACACTGGAACTCTTATTGTGAACGTTTGGACATGCATTTTGTGGCGAATAATATCGCGACAGACAAGAAGTTACCTACATTAATATCTATTATCGGCGAATCGGCATACGAGTTAATGGTGAATTTGTGCAGCTCGATTAAACCGCATAAAAAACTTATGAAGAGGTAGTGCAGCTTATGGCTGAACATTTACAACCAAAGCCGTCAGTGCTTTCAGCAAGATACATTTTTCGTCAAAGGATGCAACGGCTAGGCGAAAGTGTTACGCAATACGTGAGTGAATTGAAACATCTGTCGCGCACGTGTGATTTTACTACCACTCTAAATGAGAACTTAAGAGACCAGTTTGTATGTGGGATACGCAGCGAAACTATAAGACAAAGGCTGTTTGCGGAAGAAAATTTGGATTGGGCAAATGCGACGAAATTAGCACAGACTATCGAATCGGCCGCTCGGGATGCGTCTATAGTGGACTTTTCGGAGGGAATCGGGAACGGTGACGCGGGACAGCGAATACCTATAACGCGGGGCCCAAGCGGAACAGGTCCGGGCGGACAAGGAGATGTATACCGGCTCAGCAGCGATATGGATCGTATGCGAATATCTGGATGCGCGGCTTGTGGTGACGTGGGGCACCGATGGAGTGAGTGCCGTTACCGCTCATACGAGTGTAGCCGATGCAGGAAGATTGGGCATTTAAGAAGGGTGTGTTCCCTGAGTAGACCATCACAGACGGGAGGCTTTGGGCGCGGTGGCATGCGGGCTGGCGGGACTTTGCCGGCGCGCGGGCGCGGTCGCGAGCGGCGGGGGGCCGGGCGAGGCGGCGCACGTGCAGGAGGAGGACGGAGTCGTCCAGGATGGCGCGCAGGCCGACCATCAGGATGAAGAACCTATGTATATAATGTCACTTGGAAACTATAAAGCGGTGAGCATTTCAATTAATGTTGAAAAAAAATCATTAACATGGAGGTAGATACAGGTTCGGCTTTATCATGCATTAGCGAGACTATGTATAAAAAGATGTTTTCCGACTGTGTGTTAAAATCATGTAATTTAATTTTAAGATTTTATAACGGTACTCGAGTGAAACCACTGGGAGTAATGGAAGTTAATGTAACTTATGGTAACACAAAAAAATTGTTAGACCTATATGTCATCGAGAACGGTACCACCAACTTACTGGGCCGCCAGTGGTTAGCGGAGCTAAACATGTCTATACCTAAGTTGTCGGTTTCCACTGAGGATAAGTGTAATAAAATAGATAACATAGATACAAACAAGTTATTAGATGACGTGTTCTGTAGGTACAAGGAGCTGTTTAATGGCCAGTTGGGAAAATTCACGGGTGGGCGAGTCCGGCTCCGCGTATGCGAGGGCGCGAGGCCGGTGTTCTGCCGCGCGCGCCCGCTGCCATACGCGCTGCGCCAGCGCGTGGACGCCGAGCTGGACGCCATGCTGCGCGCCGGCGTCATCGAGCCCGTCGACCACTCCGACTGGGCCACACCTCTGGTAATAGTCAATAAGCCCGACGGGTCGCTTCGCTTGTGTGCCGATTATAAAGTTACATTAAATCGGGTGCTGTTAGTTGATAAATTTCCGGTCCCTAAAATTGAGGACTTGTTTTCCAAAATTAGTGGCAGTCAATATTTTTCAAAAATCGATTTAGCGCAAGCTTATAACCAATTTGAATTAGAAAATGATTCAACCTAGTTTACTGTAATTAACACACACAGGGGCCTTTTTATGTATAAAAGATTAATCTACGGACTTAGTTCGAGTCCGGGCATTTTTCAAAGAGCAATGAATGAGTTGCTTAAAGACATACCTAACATTAGCTTCTTCTTGGATGACATTTTGATAAGTACGCCCACTATAAGCGATAATATTAAAACTTTAAATGCTGTCTTACAAGTATTGCAAAAGAATGGATTAAAAATCAAAAGGGAAAAATGTAGTTTCTTTGCAAATGAAGTAAAATATTTAGGTTTTGTAATTAATAAAGAAGGAATAAGGGTAGATCCGGACAAAGTGAAGCCTATTTTGAAAATGACACCTCCCTCTAATGTTGGTGAGGTGAGGTCCTTTATCGGTATGATTAATTTCTACGGAAAATTCATTGAAAATTTAAGTGAACATTTGGCACCTTTATATAGTCTTTTGAAAAAAAATTCGCGTTGGTTGTGGGGTCAAGCTCAACAAAAAGCCTTCTTTAAGGTAAAAGAGCTGTTGAGAGGGGCCGAGGTACTGGCTTATTACGATGTGGCGAAGTCCGTGGTGTTAACGTGCGACGCGGGCCCGCGCGGGCTGGGG